>JARHVA010001887.1:2307500-2512500 GCA_037957365.1 Torreya grandis
CTAATAATTTGGCAACATTATAATACCTATAGGCCTTTGGTTTATTATAGTAGAGGTAAACCTTTAGGTGTAAGGACTAGCTCCCTAGATTGATATTTAAGTGCTTATCACCTACACTAATTAATTTCTTAGATGAAGATAGGTATAATTATGCAAGAAAGTAAAATAATATAATGGGGTGATACAATAGAAATATATCCACTATTCTATCATATTCTTGGACTAAGAAACATGACCTACAACACTAGATTCAAAGTCCTAGAATAATCTAACATTATTATTTCAACATGGAAGTGATATGCATGAAAAATATTCAAGGTAAGTGAGCCAAAGATTGTTTTTAGACACTAAGGCTACTTATACACTTTATAATAGACCCATACACTTGAAAATAGTTGATTTGATTTTCTAAAGTGGAACAACTCACATAAAACATGGAAGGATTGAGAGAAAGCAAGGGTGGACATCAATCACTTGACTATTCACTATACATCTCTTCACACACTTTGAAAATATTGTTTATGAACTCAAAACTAGATTTAATGTATTATTCAAAGTCAAATTACAACATTAAACTAGTAGGGCTTCACCTTACTAGGTGTGGAATTACCATATAAGATTCAAAATGGCTTGCATTTATAGAATGCGAGGAAGGAGAGAGAAGAATGAAGCTCAAGAGTCATAAGAACAAGTGTCAAGGTGAGAGAGAGATAGAGTTACATTTTTAGGATAATGAAATCTAAAATAGATAATGAAAGGTATCATTGGAAAAATGTCCCTCAGAAGCATTAAACTCCCAAAAACTAGCATAGGATACTCTCAACTGGCTTATTAAAACTACCTTCATCATTAGGCCTCTCTTGAGTTCTCTAAACTATATTAGGGATATATGACACGTGTTAAATGT
Organism: Torreya grandis; assembly: GCA_037957365.1. Taxonomy (NCBI): domain Eukaryota; kingdom Viridiplantae; phylum Streptophyta; class Pinopsida; order Cupressales; family Taxaceae; genus Torreya; species Torreya grandis. The sequence continues at coordinate 2,308,408 of JARHVA010001887.1, forward strand.
CAAATAGGGGTTAAAAATAAATATTAAACATGCATAATATGTGTTTCTAACCATTGGTCTTCTTATGGACACTTGTTCTCATCATTTATAGTCACCATCACTAACCTTATAGGTCTGTCCTTATATTTATCACCCACATGGTCTTTAGTTTATCAATTCAATCCATGTAATTGATTATATGACACCTTATAAGATCCCCCTTTCCTTCTAATCCATTAAGAAGACCTTAAAATGTATCCCAATTGGACTTATCACATTATCACTTAGTAGTAACCCTCCATTCTCATTATCTTCCATAGATTGTCTAAAGTGAAGGATCTTGTAGAAGTGTTTCCATGCAAATTTTTTGTAGTAAATAAACATGAAGAGTTAGGTTAAGTACCAATTGACCTTCTCTAATTATCTTCATCCTTCAACTTTCTTCTGCACTTTCAAAACACAAAATCCTTCAAGAAACCTTATTTTCAACTTATTTGTATAATTAGGGTTCATACAAACTAGATGGGATGGAGATTGAGAGAGCCTTATTCAATCCCAAAACCATTTATTTAAAAAATAACCCATTTTTAATGAATTCACAACTATTTACTTCTAATCAAGTCAAAATCAAGGGTTTTGGAGGGTTTTAGTATGTTTTGACTCTGAGAATTTGTCCATACAAATAAAATGTTAAACCAATGAAAAATTTACGCTATAATAATTTTTATGGCCTTATTTAATAATTACCATCTCCTTGGATCTCCACGATAAGTTTCCTTATTAGTGTGAGTGTATTCTGTATAACCTAGGGTTTTTTTAAGCCAAAAATGACCTACTTTTGGTCTTCTCTATAGGTCAATATCTAAAAAAAATATCATACCTCCCCCTAAATTTATTTCAATGCATTATAAGGTTTACTTAGTGTTCGAAATGAGATTGGACTCATTTAGGGTTTTAGGCCTAGTCTAAGCCTAGTAAGCATAAACTATGTTTATGCATGGTTAGGACACCCTATGTAGTTTGTGGAGATTATGAGGTACCTTATATGTTTTTTCATGTTCAAATAACCATTATAAATCTCATTTTATTGATCTAAAACCTTGCCTCTCAATCCATCATCATCTCCATATTCAACCTATAGGGTACTCTATTTGGGAGTGCCCTCTGTTTGAGATATAACAAAAGAAAACTCCCCTATTTTCTAATTTAAAACAATGTTATGAGGGTATTAAATAGGTCATTGGTACCCTTTTTTAAAAATATTAGGTTTATATCACATCTTTATAACTCCCAAACATCAAAAAATCCAAGATCAACTTTGTATAATAGTGATTGTATAAAGAGTTTAAGTCATGATTGTAGGTTGTACTCTTGAAACTTAGTTTTATCTTGTTTCCTTATCTTAATAATTTCATAAGGTGTATATCACCCTAGTGAATTAATTCCAATATTTTAATTCATCATCATCCATGTTTGTCTCCTCAATCCATCTCTCTTTACTTGATTAGGCCTAGTCAAGTCTACATAGCAGACTATGTTAATGTAGGTATGCACTCAATAAAAGTATGTGCCTATAGGTATCCTTCAAATTTATAACCTTGTAAATCATTATAAAATATTATAGACACCTAAATTTATCGATCTATAATCTCCAACCAATCTTTTGACCAATTTACACCAAAATGGACAATTTGACCTAAAAACACTAAAACATAATAAATGAGTTGAAATTGATCTATTCAACTACTAGGTTTGGTTAGCATATTTCTAAATCAAGAAATGCAATTTATGGGCCAACTAACTTTGTTCAAATAATTTTGAATCAAAATTCTAATTTTTCACTTAAGTTATTTGTATTATTTCTTTCTATCAAAACTCTTGCACAAGATGTGTACCTTTGTTATTTAGTGTTGACAACATCATACACAGGATAACAGATGTAACATATCTGACATCACATTCTAAATCCAATCTAGTCAAATTTTAGATGAATAACAAGGCATTTTAATCAATTTGATTAATTTGTCCACAAATTGTTTAATCATGCTTACGAGTTAATTAAACCAAATTAGGGCTTAATTAAGAATTCCATGGAAACTTGTTGAATACTTATTTTTATAAATGAATATTGAATATTTGCATCATCAGGTGACATCATTTCTAGGGAAGACATCACTAGGCCATAAATGCATAAATTATCAAGGTTAACCCCTCCCATGCCTCGTCAATGCCTCCCATGCCTCTTAAATTCCCCTCTATCCCAAATATTTACGAGCCTATTTATGTATTTTAATTGTGAAATTTGATTAATCCTTAGCCACACATCTCAATCTTGAAATGGATGGTTCACATTGATTCTGGCCATTTTCCAAAATCTATAAATAAGAGGCCTTGTCACATTAATTTTAAGCTTAACTTGTGAAAAGTTACCAAGCCAAATCGATTCTAAGGATCTCTCACATGCCAAAGTTATGATGCCAAAATATTGAAGCCAAATCAAATCAAGGCGTCAAGGAGAGATGGAGGTAGTCAAGCTTCCATTGATGCAAACTTCATGAGCACAAACCAAGCAAGCCACTACAACAAATCATTTGGAACATCCAAGGAAGGTTAATGATTCTTGGTTTTTCTTAATTTTTAGTTGTGTTTTTCTTTTTTTTTGTTATTAAGCTCACCCTAGTAACTATGCATGAAGGTGTTAGTTTAGTGTGCTTTTGATTTGATTTATCCAGTTACACAATACTAATCTACCCTTCAACATCAAATTTATAATTCACAAATATATCCTTTATGTCCTTTAAATCATTTCATACTTTTTTGGGTTCATTCATACCATGTATCAAGGTATGTGCTTATTACTCTTCTAATATAGTGGCTTGAGTTGGTTTCTCCTTTGTAGCAAGTTGTAGGTAGTTATATTTAGGCTACAAAGACCCTTGTAAGATGTTTTACATAGTATGTTTTATGCTTATTATTTATTTTAATTCTTTGATCTCACCTTCATAACCAATCATACTCATATCATGCCTAGGGATTAACACCTAACTATCATGTTTTAATATGTTGTCCTTCTTTAGTCAACTTGTAGGTGCACTTTTAAGAACAAAAGAGCCCCTGTAAGTGGTGATATGAGTCAAAAACTTGTGTCTCAACTCCCTTAAATATTATGTTATGTAATAGTGTCCTTATCATCTCAATAGATTTATTTTATTATAGGTTATAAACCAATTAGTTCTTATAGTGTTGTAAAGCCATTTGAATTTAATCTACGATAGAGCATGCTAAAATTATATAGTGAGATCATGCTTAAGATAGAGACCTACTTACGTTATAATAACATGACCAAATCAACAAGTTATTTTATAAAATCATTGACCCTATTCCTTGGCTGCATGTTGGAAGCCATTAGACTAGCTTATACTTCAATATGTTCCATCATGTAAGGATCAAAAGAAAGGCAGAGACCCTATTTTGGATATGTTAAGGTAGCATATCCCTATATGCAAATTTATTGGATTATGAGTATGGATTCAAGTTTAAATACTAATTTAGGACTTCACCATTGATTTTATGACATCATTCATGTTATTGGACTTGATGAAGATGTTTTAATCAAGTTCAAATACTTGTGTCCTGACTCTACTTAGCCTTTATTAGAGTCACAATTAGACCACTGTAGGTGGTGATCACTAGGATATAAGGTAGTATGTGTTATATTTTTTCTAAAATTAAATTTATCACATTTTAAAAAACTCAAACCCAATATTTCTAACATGTGAATCTCTTTAACACTTTAAAATCCTCCTATCTTACCACCATGGTTGTAGGTGCTTGTTTGCAAAGAAGTTTGACTATGTGTGCATATTTCTGATAATGTTATCCTTCTAGATATGACATTAAGGCCACATACCCTTGAAGGAGGATTATAAATTTGAGATGAAGTACAAATACATGTTATCCTTTTACTAACATTATTATGAAGGTGAAAATAGGGATATATACTTCTACAAATGATGAAACTATCTGCATACTGTGATATATTCTCCCACTAGAAAAATGGGATATTTGTGATTTTATAATCCACTCCACATGTTAAAAATAATTTTATAACCATGTGAGGAGGATGACCACACTATCTATAAACACATTAAACACCTAGTTTGTATGGACCAATGCAAAAAAAAGAAAAACTTGTAAGGTATGGTAATGAGTAAGAATAAAAAGGTAGCATATTTCTTAGCATTGGTTTATAGAGAAGAAGAAACCAATACTTTTACTCTCAACATGAAATTGAGGTAGACTAACATACCTTATAATCATTAAACATGATTCCTCTTCTACTATCCCTACCATCAAAAAACCAATTGATTATTTTTGCATGCCAAATAGAGTGATGGAAGAAGAAAATGGATTTATGCCATTTTCAAGTGTTTCAAAGATTATAAAATATGAAAGTGGGTTTAGGGGAGTTTAATAATCATTGTATAAGCCTACCACACATGACACACTCTTGCACAAATCATATAACTACCCCAACTCTCCCATTTTCAACTTTTTTCTTCTTCCAACATAGAAACCTACATTTTTTTAGTTATGAAATAGTATTTATGACTTCCACTAACACATGGGATGTTGAATGACATCTTGATACACTTTTCTACAATGGAAAATCATACAAGCTTCAAAAATATCCCAAATATGACCCTAAGTGACATGAAATGACATGAAGGACTAAAAGTAACTATGACAAAGCTAATTACACATCAAATTACACCACTAGGACCATGGTACACCCTATAATACCCTATAAGACCCCTTTATATGTTTTTAACTATAGGGGGTTGTCTTATTTTGACTTATGGTCAAAATATTAAGCATTCTTGGTAATTTCCTAAGGATGTCATGCCAACAATGCCAAAGACCAATAGCCTACACCTATCCATTGGGATATGGAGTCACCTATTCACAAATTTTACACTCAATTGCCTTTGAAAACACACCAAACAACAATAAAAGACACATAAAACAAGACACTAAAGGAAACATGTGTGTTCTTAAGAACACTTATGGAACACACACACAGTAGAACAAAGACACACCTATCTTAATATTTATAAGACATCAAGCACTTAAGGTGAATAAAAACTCACCATGATTCAACCAAGGTCAAAAATGTTTCCCCTTACATCCTTACTGCTCCATGAAATCAACCTATCATGTGAGGCATATTTATCATCAAAAACTTGCTCATGTTGATGGTCAAAAGGATTACCATCATTGGATATTATATTGTATGTAAGTCTATTGCTTGGATTTCTTAAGGATATTCAACCTAGGCCTCCAATAAGCTTATTTAAACTTAAAACCTTCTTGACTCTTGCCCTGTCTAATTGGTGTTCTTCAAATTACAGGTTAGGAGTGATCAAGACTATGCCAACTTGACTCTCTTTATTATCAAGTAGATGAGATCATTAAGCTTTTCCTCATTCTACCCCAATGAATTTGAGTGTGGATCAACATTAGGGTGAGGTGTTAGCTACTCCTCAATTATGAAAACTTCTACCATGGATTCATGATACTCTTCCCTGACTGTAACTTCTTTGACAACATTAAGACACTCCAACTCATGTCTGATAAGACTTTCTCTTTCTTGCTCAATAAGACACTTAAAAATATTATTGTTAGGCTCATCAACCAACTTAACATCAGATATGTACTTCTTAAGAAGAGAATTTGTCCTACCCAACTGATCAAACTCTTGACTTATGGCATTGAACCTTTACCATAAATCATCTTCTTCATCATGAATGTCATGTTTAAGGACTCCTTCATCAAGTGTAGGTAGAATTACATTACTCTTTACACCATAGTGATCTATCATTTTTTACAAACTATCATCATCATACACATGAATAAAGTAATTTCCCTTAGTAGTTTGTGATAAACAATGCTCAATGCTTACCTTAGATTAGTCATATGCTCCATCATGGATGATATAGGTGCCAAGATTAGTTTTCTCAAAATAGGTGTATGGATCATTTCTATAGGTGTATGCACCATACTCATCCAAAAATAGATTTAAAAATTCCCTCAATATTGGAATAAGTTCCATCATCCATAATAGAATCCTCTTTATCATTGATGACACAATTGATATTATTTTTTTCTTCAACATAGGGTTCAATGTGAAATTCAGAAAGTGGTTGAGTCATAATTGTTACCTTTGATCCATACCTTATCTAGAAGGATAAGAAGGACCAATAAGTTGAGAGTTAGCCTCCTATCTTGGATTTAAAATCAATTTAAATACATATAGTAAAGTGGGTAGGCAAGTCAACAACTAAAATGTCTTGGAGGATAGGAAAATTAGGATAATCATGTACTCTCAATTATTTGACTAATACTACTAAATTAATAGGTGTCCCATCAAGTTATAGTACCCACTTACTATATGGTTCATATTTTAGGCCCAAATTGTTATCTACAACCCTGGGCATCACCAAAGTGTTAGCTCCACTATCAACTATGTATTTATGAACAAGCTTATCCCCCATAATGAGAGTGAGGTAGAAGTGGAGGTTTATCAGATTTGGTAGAGGGATATAAAATGTTACTAGGATAATTGGTAAGAGAAACATTACCATGACCATGAATTGATTATGGAGAACTAATATGGATTATGGATAGTTTCTTTTATAAGAGTTCATTTTGGCCAGGCATGTGAAGGACATCCCAAAGAGAGATAGATGCCACAACATTCTTCAAATAATCTAAAATGTTTAGGTTATGAGTATTTACCTTTTATTTTTTCTTTGGAGGTGAGTAATTGTTTGTATCTTGGGGTATTGAATCACTTAAAGTAACCCTTCTAACATTTTAACTTGAAGAAGGTTCAGGAGTTGTAGGAATTGACATGCTTGTAGTCATGCCTTTATACCTTATAGGAGGATTAGTTGAACTTGTAGACACACCATTAGAATATCCTAAAGCCTTCCTCTTATCTCTATCATTGTATATAATATAATTACCTTGACTAAGGGCATAGGTGTATTCAGCTAAGAAATTAGTGAAAATCACTCCTTGAGGCTGCCATCCTTCATTACCTTGTATTATAACTTCATCTTCTACTAATAGTTTAGGATTTAATCCTCCTTGAGAAATTAGAGATTTATCTCCACCTTAATTAGCATCCATGAATTGAGCTTGTTGTCATTTCTCTCCTTGGATTAGATTGTTATGCACTAGTACCATGGCTCTTCTATTGGAGGTGGAAGTAAGATTGTATGCATTGGTAGGCCTGTTGAAGTTAGGCTACCCTTGAGCTCTCCTTTGACCATATTTTTTACCATATTGCTAATGATAAATATAGATTTTTTTATTCACACCTTGTTATAGATTTACTAGCCTAATCCTATCTTCCAATAATTGAATCCTTGCATCTTTATCCATGGCATCATCTACTTTATTAGGAGTAGTCTTAGGATTGGTGTTGGCATTTATAATTTGGGAAACACTTAAGATAGTATCAAAATTATTTGGTGTTAAAGGCATACACACTTTTGGGGGAAATTTCTTAGCTTGTGTGAGGCCATTCTCAACTCTAATGGCAAGGCTATATGCTTCGGGTAAGGTGTAGCCACCCATGGATTGCAACATTATGGCTATGTCAATAATAATATACCTCAAGTATGTGGGAAACACAAATCTAAAAGGTGGTATCATGAGGGGAGGTAACATATGGCAAGTACTTTGTAATCTCTTTGTTAGGGTGTGGAGCTAAAAGCTTCACCAAGGAGCAGACTTAAACAGGTTTGGGTCTACACAGATGCTGGCGTCGGTCAGGAGTGACCGACGTCGATCAGTTGCAGTTACAGAGGCACCGACGTCGGCAGTAGGGTCGGCCGATGACGGTCACAGGCGAACAGGCAGGAACTGACGTCGGTTACCTGCGTGTCCAGAAAACTATTTTCGAGGACAGAAGCGAGTGTTTGCATGACAAGTTTGAGTTGTGGACTTAAGCTTGCGTCTCTATTATTAGCATTACTATTTTTAGAGCCCTTGTTGAAGAGGCTTAACTGTTTGTTGTAAGAGCATGCTCAAGTTTCCTATTTCTATATGTAGGAAAGATCTTCTTAGCTTAGAAGTGTAGAATGTATCAGTATGAGTAGAACATTGTGAATGTTTGAAGGACAATACTGAGTTGCATCAATCCAGGTTGTTGGATTTGATTGTACTTGAGAGAGAGCTCTTGAGGAATAGAGATCTAGTGAGAGATCTTGTGTGCATCTGAGAGAGGTGTGGAAGAACAGAGTTTCTTCAAATTGTATTCCTATTGTAAAGAGTTTTAATACAAGTTTTTAGGGTGTTTTCTTATATATCTTGTTCTGTGCTATTTATCATTTCAATTACTTATCTATCTGATTTATTTCCATGTTTATTGCTTTCACAATTGTAATCTATTGTTGGTTTGATCCCCCAACAAGTGGTATCAGAGCCTTGGTTACAGGTTCAGAGCTTGATACTTGGTATCAAAGTTTAGGTTCACTAACAGGTGGTTCAGATCTGTGTAGTGTGTTTGGATTACAGGTTGCTCACAGGAGTTTCTACAGGGATTTCTATTTGAGTGGGAGAAGCAATGGCAGAAGAAAGTAAGTTGAGAATGGAAAAGTTTAATGGCAAGAACTATCAACACTGGAGAATGCAGATAGAGGACGATCTGTATCAAAAATATCTCTACTTACCATTAGGTGGGATTGCAAAGAAGCCCAAGGACATGGAGGATGAAGAATGGGAAGTTCTTGACAGAAAGGCTCTTGGGTCTATAAGACTGAGTCTGGCCTCCAGTGTGATATATAATTTGTCACAGGCAAAAACAATGGTAGAGTTGATGACTACGTTAGCAAATATGTATGAAAAACCCTCAGCTTCAAATAAGGTATATCTTATGAAGCAGTTATTTAATTTGCATATGAATGAAGGTGGATCTGTTTCCACTCATCTGAATGATTTCAATGGTATTGTGAATCAATTAAGCTTAGTAAATATAGTGTTTGATGATGAGATAAAAGCTCTTTTAATATTATGTTCTTTGCCTGAAAGCTGGCATGGCTTAGTAATGGCAGTAAGTAATACTACATCTGCATCAAATATTTTGAAAGTAGAGGATGTTGTTAGTGTTATCTTGAATGAGGAAATACGCAGGAAAAGCATAGAAGAGGCATCCAAGAATGCTTTAAGTTTTGGGAGTAGGGGAAGGCAAAAAGAGAAGAGCAAGAAAGGCAGAGCAAGATCTAAGTCTAATGGGAAAAGCAGATCTAAATCCAGAAATGGCAGGAAGCCACAATGCTGGAATTGTGGAAAGATGGGGCACATAAGTAGAGATTGTTGGTCAAAACCTAAGGAGGACAATCAACACGAAGGAAAGGAAGAAGCCAAGATTGCAGGTATTGCACAGGATGCTTTAATTTTCTCTCTGCATAATAATATAGAGTCTTGGGTATTAGATTCTGGTGCATCTTTTCATGCTACTCCTAACAGGGAATATTTCAGTGACTATATCCATGGAGATTTTGGAATAGTGTACTTAGGGGATGATGAGCCTTGTAAGATTACCGGCAAAGGTAAAGTGTAGTTGAAGATGCAGAATGGCAACACATGGGTGTTGAGAGATGTGATGCATGTTCCTAGTTTGAAGAGAAATTTGATTTTTGCAGGTAAGCTAGGTGATGAGGGTTGTACAGTAACTCTCACAACAGATTCTTGGAAGGTGACCAAGGGTGCACTTGTTATGGCCAGAGGTAAGAGAGAAGGTACTCTCTATTTGTGTAATTGTGTTATTAACAAATATCCTTCAGTTTTATCTACTTCAGATGTGGATGCTAAATTGTGGCACTCAAGGCTTGGCCACATGAGTGAGAAGGGGATGTCAATTCTTAAGTCTAAAGGTATGCTTTCAGATTTGAAAAGTATGGATCTAGAATTTTGTGAGCATTGTGTATTTGGAAAATAGAAAAGGGTTAGTTTTCTCAAGACTGGGTCTACTAAGAAAAGGCAGAAGTTGCAGCTTGTTCACATAGACGTGTGGGGACCAGCTCAGGTAGCCTCTATTGGCAGATCACGGTACTATGTTACATTCATAGATGACGCCACAAGAAAGGTATGGATCTACTGTATTGAAAAGAAATTTGATGTTTTTGAGACTTTTAAGATTTGGAAAGCTATGGTTGAGAATGAAATAGGCAGAAGATTAAAGTCCTTGAGATCTGATAATGGTGGTGAGTTCTGCAGTCTTAAGTTTAACTGGTATTGTTACACTCACAGAATTCGAAGGCAAAGGATGGTTCCAAGGACACCTCAGTAGAATGGTATTGCTAAAAGGATGAACAGAACTATCATGGAGCATGCAAGATGTATGAGATTACATGCAGGGTTGCCCTTAGAGTTTTGGGCAGAAGCAGTTGACACCACAGTGTACCTGATTAACAGAGGACCCTCTACAGCTCTAGATGGTGGAATTCCAGAAGAGGCATGGATAGGTAAAAAGGTAGATCTCTCATATCTCAAAGTTTTTGGTAGTGAAGCCTTTGTGCACATAGATAAGGAAAATAGAAAGAAGCTTGATGCTCAGTCTATGAGGTGCACGTTTATTGGCTATGGCTCAGATGATTTTGGTTTCAGATTTTGGAATCTAGGAACTAACAAGGTAATCAAGAGTCATGATGTTGTTTTCAATGAAAGAGTGATGTACAGTGATCAGATAAGGAAGCTAGATCAATCTGGGCAGAGCAATAGTGAATTGGACGAAGTTATGGTCCAAAATGAGCTCACGGGAAAAAGAAATAATCACTTGCAGGAAAACACAGAGACCGACATCGGCAGGTTAGGAACCGGCGTCGACAGTATAGAAACTGATGTCGGTCATACAGAGACCGACGTCGGCAGACCAGGCACCGACGTTAGCCAGGAAGAACTGGCGTCGGCCAGTTTCAGGTCTACAGGAGGCCGAGGTCGGTCACTGTCAAAAAATTTGGGTGGACAGATTGTTGAGGACGAGTCCAAGACACCCATCAGGAGGTCTGAAAGGGTAAGCCTCCAATTAGATATTCTCCTTCCTTATATTATTTATTACTAACCGATGGTGGAGAACCAGAGAGTTTTGAAGAAGCATTATAGGTGGAGTCCAGGAGTAAGTGGGAGCGTGGCATAGTTGAGGAGATGGAGTCCTTAAGATAGAACCAAACATGGGATTTGGTTGAATTTCCAGCTGGTAAGAGAACACTGAAAAACAGATGGACCTATAGGTTGAAGGAAGGTGAGGATGGACAGATGAGATATAAGGCCAGATTGGTAGTGAAAGGATTTGCACAAAAGCTAGGTATTGACTTTGGTGAGATTTTTTCTCATGTTGTTAAGATGACTTCTATAAGGGTTGTATTGTCTTTGGTTGCTTTTGAGGATTTGCATCTTGAGCAGCTAGATGTTAAGACAGCGTTTCTTCATGGAGATTTGGATGAGGAAATATACATGGAACAGCCAGAAGGTTTTGAGGTCAAGGGTAAGGAGAAGTTTGTGTGCAGGTTGAAGAAAAGCTTGTATGGCCTCAAGCAAGCTCCAAGGCAATGGTACTTAAAATTTGACAGGTTTATGACTGAGCATGGCTATAGTAGGTGTCAATCAGACCATTATGTGTATTTCAAGAGATTTGATAACGGTAGATATATTATTCTATTGTTGTATGTAGATGACATGCTGGTTGCAGGGTCTCACATGTAGGATATCTCAGAGCTTAAGGTAAAATAAGATCAAACGTTTGCTATGAAGGATTTGGGATCAGCTAAGAAAATTTTTGGCATGAGCATTAAGAGAGACAGGAAAAATCACAGGTTGATATTGTCTCAAGAAGATTATGTGGACAAGGTGTTGAAACGGTTCAATATGCAGGATGCTAAACCGGTAAGCACACCTTTGGCTGGACATTTTAAGTTAAGTAAAGAATAATGTCCTAATTCATATGATGAGGTAGAGTACATGATTAAGGTTCCATATTCTTCCACAGTAGGAAGTTTGATGTATGCAATGGTGTGTACTAGACCAGATATTGCCCAAGCAGTGGGAGTTGTAAGTAAGTATATGGTTAATCCAGGTAAGGAACATTGAAAAGCGGTTCAATGGATCCTTAGATATCTGAGAGGAACCAATAGCAAGCATTTGTGCTATGGAGGTTCAGATAGTTCTCTACATGGTTATGTAGATTCAGATATGGCAGGGGATTGGATGGCAAGAGGAGCACCACAGGTTATGTTTTTACTGTGGTGGAATGGCGATTAGTTGGATATCTAAGTTGTAGAAGGTTGTTGCCTTGTCAACTACAAAAGCAGAGTATATTGCAGCCACAGAAGCTAGCAAGGAGATGATATGGATGACACGGTTCATGGAAGAGCTTGGTAGGGAGCATGGGAGTTACAGATTGTATAGTGACAGTCAGAGTGTAATCCATTTAGCTAAGAACTTAGCCTTTCACTCAAGAACCAAGCACATACAGCTAAGGTACCACTTCATACGGTAGGTATTGGAAGATGGTGAGTTGAAGCTGGAGAAAATCCATACAGACAAGAATCCTGCTGATATGCTAACAAAGCCAGTTACGAAGGAGAAGTTGAATCTTCATTCAACTTCTATTGGTCTTCATGATTGAGTTGAAGATGGAGGAGCTAGAAGATGTTGCTGTACAGGTACTTGTGTAGCTGGTTTATCTCCAAGTGGGAGATTGTTAGGGTGTGGAGCTAAAAGCTTCACCAAGGAGCAGACTTAAATAAGTTCGGGTCTACACAGACGCCGGCATCGATCAGGAGCGACCGACGTCGGTCAGTTGCAGTTACAAAGGCACTGACGTCGGCAGTAGGGTCAGCCGACGACGGTCACAGGCGAATAGCTAGGAATCGACGTCGGTTACCTGCATGTCCAGAAAGCTATTTTCGAGGACAGAAGTGAGTGTTTGCATGACAAGTTTGAGTTGTGGACTCAAGCTTGCGTCTTTATTATTAGCATTACTATTTTTAGAGCCCTTTTTGAAGAGGCTTAACTATTTGTTATAAGAGCATGCTCAAGTTTCCTATTTTTATATGTAGGAAAGATCTTCTTAGCTTAGAAGTGTAGAATGTATCAGTATGAGTAGAACATTGTGAATGTTTGAAGGACAATACTGAGTTGCATCAATCCAGGTTGTTGGATTTGATTGTACTTGAGAGAGAGCTCTTGAGGAATAGAGATCTAGTGAGAGATCTTGTGTGCATCTGAGAGAGGTGTGGAAGAACGGAGTTTCTTCAAATTGTATTCCTATTGTAAAGAGTTTTAATACAAGTTTTCAGGGTGTTTTCTTGTATATCTTGTTCTGTGCTATTTATCATTTCAGTTACTTATCTACCTAATTTATTTCTGCATTTATTGCTTTCACAATTGTAATCTATTGTTGGTTTGATCCCCCAACACTCTTATTAAAATCATGCATTATTTCTTTGGGGGATATTTGATTGACGTTGAGATGATGGATGAGTGATGTGTGATCACTCTTGTCTTAAAACCTTTTTGATGTTATGAGATTTTCAAAATTATCCCAAGTTATGATACAACCACCAAGTAAAATAATATAATAGTTAAGTGTTTTCCCTCTAAGGGACATGGAAATGAGTCTAATGGTAATGTTGACTTTAGTGATATTGTGAAAACTATATAAATTTGAGGTATCCCTAATGTGATCACTAGGAGTGACATGACCTTAATCATTGAAAGTAGGAACACTCTTCGTAGCATTAGGGGGAATGTCATCATATGAATCAAGATGAATTATTTTTTTAGTGTTAAATATTTGGAAGGCATGTTTGCTTAACATGTTCTCTTCAATTTCTCATTCACACACTTCATACTATTTGCTATAAAAGTCTTATTTCTCTTTAAATGGAAGAATAGGTTGAAGATGTTGAATATGAAGAGGAAGTTCATGTTGAAGAGGTGGATTGATGGGATTGAAAACTCTACTAAAAGATGACCTAGTAATTATCATTAAGTATGAACACAAAGGTATGAAAATTTATGGTCTAAAACCATATTTTACCTTGAACAGAGTCACCAAATGTTGAGTTTCACACCATATGTAGTTGTGATGTTGTCAAGACCAACATTCACCTTGACAAGTTATCTTTAGGAAAATGGTCTCATTAGGCATGCCAAAACTATTATAAACAAATATATACCCTAAATGAGTTTTTCTAAACCTAATATAATATTTTGTAAATATTGTAATACCTGTAGGACTATGGGTTGCCTACAGTAGAGGTAGACCTCTAGGTTTAAGGGCTAGTTCCCTAGATTGACCTTTAAGTGCTTATCACCTACACTAACTAATTACTTAGATGAAAATAGGTTTAAATATGCATGAAAATAAACTACTCTAAGGGGGTTATACACCATAAATGTATTCACTATGTTATCATACTCTTTCACTAAGAGACATGACCTAAAATGCTATCTTCAAAGTCCTAGAATACTCTAACATTAGTATTCCAACATGGAGGTGATATGCATGAAAAATATTAAATTTAAGTGAAATATAGATCAATTTTAGACAATAAAGATAAATTTATACCTTATAATATACCCATACACTTTACAACGCTTCATGTGACCTACTAGAGGGGAATAACTTGTATCAAACATGGAAGGATTGAGAGAAAATAAGGATGGACATCAATCACTTGACTATTCACTATACATATCTTTAAAAACTTTGAAAATATATTCTATGAACTCAAATCCATATTTCATTATAAAACTTAAATTAAAACATCAAAATAGTAGTGCTTTTCCATCTAGGCGTGGAATTAGCATATAATAACCAAAATAGCTTGCAATTATAAAATGTGAGGAAGGAGAGAGAATAATGAAGATCAAGAGTCATAAGAAAAAGTTTAAAGATAATAAAGAGATTTAAATTCACAATAAAATGTATTATTAAATATATCATGAAAGGTCTCTTTGGACAAATGTCCCTTATAAACATTAAACTCCCTAAAATTGGTATAAGATACCCTCAACTTGCTTCTTGAAACTATCATCATATTAGGTCTTTGTTGATTTATATAAACCAAAATAGGGAGATATGACACATTTAAAATATAAATTATGGTTTATAAAGATTCTTTATCATGCATCAAATGTGTTCTTAACCACTGGTCTTATTCAATACACTTGTTGTCATCATTTGCAGTCACCATCACTAGCCTTATAGGTTTGTACTTACATTTATCACCCAAATGGTATTTAATTTATCAATATAATAAATTTAAGGGATTATATGACACTTTTAAATATTCCCCTTTCTTTCTAATACATTATTTATACCTTAAAATGCATACCAATTAAACTTATCACTTTCTCACTTGGCAGTCAGCCTCCATTCTCATTATCTTCCATAGACTACCTGAAGTGAAGGAGCTTGAAAAAGTGTTTCCATGATAATATATTGTGATAAATTAAAATTTATAGTTATGTTAAGTCCAAACTGACCTTATATAATGATTCTCATCCTTTAGTTTTCTTCTACACTTGTAAAACACATGAAATCCTCCAAGATATCTTATTTTCATCCTATACGTATAATTAGGGTTTATAAAAAATAGATGGTATAGAGATTAAAAGATCCTTCATCAATTAAAAAACTATTCCCTGATCAACTAACCCATTTTTAATGCATTCAACACCATTTATTTCTAGTTGGGTCAAAATCAAGGGTTTTGGAGGGTTTTTAACACGTTTTGACTATTAGCATTTGTTCATAAAAACCAAACATTAAACCTATGAAAAAATTACATTAGAATTATGTTTTGGACCTTATTAAGTCATTTCCAAATCCTTTTATGTACATTATAAGTGTATATACTAGTGTGAGTGTTTTAAGATGGCCTCTCAAGCTTGAGAGTGTATTTTGCATACCTTGGGGTGTCTTTAAACTTAAAAAATGACCTACTTGTGATCTTATTTATAGACCTATACCAAAAAAAAACATCATACCTCCCCATAAATTTCCTCTAGTGAATTATAAGGTTAATCTTTTTAGAGATGATATTTGACCCCTTCAGGGCTTTAGGCGTAGTCTAGGTCTAGTAGGCCTAAACTATGCTTATGCATGCTTAGGCCACCTTGTGTAGTTTGTGGAGACTGTGAGGTATCTTATATGGTTTTTCATGTTCAAATCACCATTATAAATATCCTGTTAGTGATACCTCTTAATCCATCGTCGCCTCCATATTCACATTGAAGGGTAGTCCATCTAGGAGTGCCCTCTACCTGAGATAAAATAGAGGGAAACTCCCCTATTTACTCAGTAAAACCAATGTTATTAGGGTATCAAATAGTTCATGGGGACACTTTTTAAAAATATTAGGTTTGGATCACATTTTTATAACCCCCAAACATCATGAAATCCAAGACAAACTTTGTATAATAGTGATTATGTAAAGACTTTGAGTCATAACTGTAGGTTGTACTCTTGAAACTTAATTTTAATTTGTTTCAATATGGTGAGAATATCATGAGGTGCACATCACCATATTTAATGAATTATAATATCTCAATTCGTCATAATCCATGTTATTTTCCTCAATCCATCTCTCTTTACTTGACTAGGCCTAGGCAAGTCTATTATAGTAGATTGTGTTACTGTAGGTATGCACTCAAGAAAAGGATGTCTATAGGTGTCCTTAAATTTTGTAACGTTTTATACCTTTCTAAAATATATACTTTAATTCCTTGAAACAATTTCATACTTATTTGGTTTATTCATATCATGAATTACTATTTGTGCTCATTATTCTTCTAACATATTGGCTTGAGTTGGTTTCTCCTCTATAGAAAGCTATAGGTAGATATTTTTAGGCCAAAAATACCCCTATAGTATGTTATAAATAATATGTTTTATTTTAAGTCTTTTATCTCACCTTCATATCTAATCATACTCATAACATGTATAGGGATTGAAACTAACACCCAACATTCATATTCCAATATGTTATCCTTCTTTCATCAACATGTAGGTTCACTTTTGAGAACAAAAGAGGCCTTGTAGGTGGTGATATGAGCCAAAAACTTGTGTCTCAACTCCCTTGACTATTATTTGATATTATATTGTTCTTCTCATCTAAATAGAGTCACTTTCTTACATGTTATACTTCCATTAGGTCTTATAGTGTTATAAAGCCATTTGGACTTAACCTACTTTAGGGCATACTAAAATTATATACTTAAATTATACTCACATGACCAAATAGGGAAGTTATCTTCTTAAATCATTGTGCCTATGTATGGGCTACATGATGGAAACCATTAGACTAGTTTATACTTCAATATACTCCATCATGGAAGGATCAAAATAAAGGTAAAGTCCCTATTTTGGAGATGTTAAGGTAACATATCTATACATGCAAATTTAATCACTTATGAGAATGGATTAAAATATATCTACTACTTTAGGACTCTATCATTTATGTTATGACACCCTTCATATTCTTGGACTTGATGAAGAAGTTTCAATCAATCTTAAATACTTGTGTTCTATCTTTGCTCGCCCTCTATTGGAGTAATAATTGAACCACTATAGGTGGTGATCACAAGGATACAAGGTAGTATGTGTTAGATTATTTATCCAATTAAATTTATTGATTTTTAAAATCTCAAACCCAATGTTTCTAACTTGGGAGTCTCTCTAACACCTTGAAATCCTCCTATCTTACCAACATGGCTATAGGTGCTTGTTTGCAAAAAAGTTTGATTGCATATGCATATTTATAATTGTGTTATCCTTCTAAAGATGAACTTGAGGCCACATACCCTTGGATGTGGATGATAAGTTTGAAATTAAATACAAACACAACATTTTATCCTTGTATTATCATTATTATGAAGCTAAAAATGGGGATATGAACTTCTATAAATGATGAAACTATCAGAGTTGTTGCTAGAATCTGGATAATGCAAATGCAATGGAGACGTGATCACATGAGATGAAGCTAGTGCACATCACATAGATGCTAAAGCAATCTGAAATTATACAAGAAGATAAATTTCACAAGACAAATAGGAGAAAACCCAATATCTGATTAACCTGAGATGGCCAAAAGTGAAGAATACATATAGGAGAGCACGTAATTAACTCCTCCACAAAAGGTGGTCAAAGCACCCCAAGAATAGACTATAACTCCTCCATGAAAGGTGGTGACAAGGTGCTAAGAATACAGAAGTAACTCCCATACTTGGAATAGTCATTTAAGGGAGTTACTTATGACATTCTTATGACACTTATGACACATCTATGACACACATCTCCACATAAGCTAGCCTATACCATGAATGTAGGAAAACTCCATGTATGCACAAATATATAATTTCCCTAATTAAATAATAGGGAAAAATAAAAACCTACACTAATACCCCCCATAAGCACAGCTTAGGTGCGTAGTGTGGAAATATAAAATGGGTCCCGGCAACTAGGCCTGATGAGGTACCCATGTACAAATGTAATCTCCCATAAGATAGAGAAAAGGAGAAAACCCATAGGAAAAAACTTCCCCCCAAAAGAGAGACATAAAAGAAATGATGAGGCTAGTGGACCCCCCTGAAGATGATGATGCTATAGATGTGGACCGCACCCTAAGAAGAGCTCATAGATGAATGAACTTACTCTCAGTGAAAGGTTTGGTGAAGACTAGAAAAATATTAAGTCAATGACCTAACTATGAATAATGTCTTGAATGAAATTCATGTGAATCTCTATGTGCTTGGTTCACTGGTGCTGAACCAGATTCCTACAAATCTGAATGGTACTCTAGTTGTCACAATAAATGATAGTGGGCTACCTGATAGGAATGTCAAACTTAGAAAGAATCCCTTAAAGCCAAATAGCCTCAATAGCTACATTAACAGCTCCCCTATACTCTGCCTCTGTGGATGATATAGCAATAGCATTCTATTTCTTGGTAGACCAACTGATAGGATTAGAACCTAGAGAGAAACTATAACTAGAAGTGGACTTGTGAGTTTGTGAATTGCCAACCCAGTTTGAATCTATATATCTAACCAAGTCAACCTCTATGCCAAATTTGTAATGAATCCCATATCTCTGTGAACCTTGTATGTAATGCAAGATCCTCTTAGCTACTTTCCAATGTAGCTCATGAGGTTCCTGCATAAATCTAGAGACAAGTCTCACTATATATGATATGTCAAGCCTGGTGTGAGTCAAGTAGATGAGACTACCAACAAGTTGTCAATATCGAGTGGCATCAACCAATGGTGAAGAATAATCAGCCTCAAGCTTGACTCCTAATAAAAAGGGAGTTAGAGATGGCTTGCAATCAGCCATATGAAACTGAGCCAATAAGTCAAGAGCATACTTAGGATGTGCAAGAGAAATCCTTGAATTTGACTGAGAGATCTCAATGCCAAGGAAGTAGTGTAACAAACCCAAGACTGTCATGTCAAATCTATCTTAGAGAGATGCCTTCACCACTACAATAGCTGATGAATAACTCCTGGTGATCAAAAGGTCATCAACATATAAAACCAAAATCAGGAGCAAATCATCTTGCTGTAAGAAGTAGACATTTAAGTCAAAATGGCACCTAGTGAAACCCACTGTGAGAAGGAAGGAATCCATCTTGGCATATCATGCTTGAGGGGCATGTTTGAAGCCATAGATATATTTCATAAGTCTACATACTAAGGAAGAATCTTGAATAAATCCTGATGGTTGCTCCATGTAAATCTCCTCCTCTAGGTCTTCATGAAGAAAGGCACTCTTCACATCCATTTGGTGCACATCCCAACCATGTGTTATGGCAATAGCCAAGGTGAGTCAGATAGAAGTCATCTTTGTAATGGGTGCAAAGGTCTCTGAGTAGTCAATGCCTACCACCTATGAGAAACCCTTGGTGACCAGTCATGCCTTGTACTTATCAACCGACCCATTTGTTACAAACTTGGTCTGATATATCCACCTACATCAAACCATCTTTCTTCCCTTAGGAAGTAAAGTCAAATTTCAAGTGTGATTTTTGATTAAGGAAGAATGTTCTTCCTCCATAGCATTATCCCACTTAGGTACCCCTGATGCCTCTTAAAAATTATGTGGATCTAAAATTGAAGCAAAGAAGGCATGTGGATCTCTCTAAAAATTCCCCTAGTATGTCTCTCATTTACGGGATCTCCTGCCCAAGTGCTAGCACTCTCAAGTGTATGTCTAGCCCAAAGTAGCCTAAAAGTGGGAGAGTTAGGTGTTAACTCCTCATCCTCTAACTAACTAGAGGTGGATGATCTACATCACTATCCTTGTTGTTTGAACTTGAAGAAGAAAAAGAAGATGTCTCTGGCTCAAGAACCTGTTGTGGCTGATCTGAATCTAATGAGGAATCATCATGAAGAAGTAGATCTGATGAGGGAGAAGTGCCAAGTGTTGAGTCTCTAGGACTCTCTTGAAAGTAGATACTTCTCTTAATAAACAACTCATGAATGGTCATATTTAGAAGGTGATACCCCTTAATACCATCTAGATATCCTACAAAGATGCAAGGCTTGGACTGATGTTCCATAGCTTTGCATTTCTTCTTCAGTATGCAGGCCATGGCTAGGGATCTAAAAACCCTAATGTGCTCAACATCAGGTTTCCTTTTATGCCAAGCTTCAAAGGGTGTTATCCCTTTCAAAGCTTTGTGAGGAACCCTATTTTGAATGTATCAAGAAAAATTAATGGCTTCAGCCCAGTAATGTGGTGCTAAGGATTTGGAGTGAATCATACAACTACCCATCTCTTTCAAGAACCTATTTTTGCATTCTACAACCCCATTTTGTGGACTATAAGTGACTATGTGTTGTAAATAAATCCCCTTTGTGGTGTAAAATTGCTCAAACTTGTTGCTAACATACTCCCTTTCATTATTAGTTCAAAGAACCTTGATAGATTTCTCACTCTGTTTCTCAGCAAGAGCCTTGAAGTCTAGAAATTTTTTAAACACTTCAGACTTTTGTTTGAGAAAATATATCCAAGTGTACCTAGAGAAATCATCACTGAAAGTGAGTATTTACTTGGCCCTTATGAAAGATGGTTTGGGAAAGGGTCCTAATACATCACTATGGACTAACTCCAAAGGTTGTGAAGCCCTCCAAGCTTTGCCTTGGTCAAATTTTACTTTAGGATGCTTCCCAAGAGAGTACCCCTCACAAAGTCCTTTTGAGAATTAGACACGAGGGAAGCCAATGACCATGTCATGTTTGCAAAGTTGTTCAAGGTAGTGGTAGTTAAGGTGGCCAAACTGCTCATGCCATAATTTGCTAACTCCATCTGAATGAGTCAACAATGCTATTGGAGAAGAATCAGGTGTAAAATGTGAGGTGTATAACCTTGCCTAGTGATCTGCCCTACCCACTACCACTATAGTATCACTATGTAACTCCATGATAGCCACTAAATCTGGTGAAAACTCAACTCTCATGCCCTAACTAATGTGAGTAATTTGGTACAATGATAGGAGATTGGTTGAAAGAGAAGGAACACATAGAACATTATTGAATGTTCCTCCTTCCATTTCAACTGACCCTCTCCTTGCAATGGAAACTGATGTGTCTTCACCCAAACTAATTGAAGTCACGCTACAAGGCTCTAAAGATGAAAACTCAACTAGTGAAGAGCCCATGTGGTGAGAAGCACCTAAATCAATGACCCATGAGATGTAGAAGTTGTTGTAGCTACAAGGGCCTTGCCCTTTTCTTTTTCCTTACCCTTGCCTTTTGCCATAGTAAAGTCTTGGGTAGATGAATTTTGTTTGATGGACTCAGGAACACCTATGTTGTGCTTCTCTAGAAGATGAGTTAGGTGATTTATTTGTTTCTTCATGCATTTGTGTTCATCATGCCCTATATTTTTATAATAGGCACACTTAACCTTCTCCTTCTTAGGTTTAGCATTGGAGGAGGAAGACTCAGTGTTGTTTTTGGTAGGATTGTTGTTTTCTTTCTTCTTCTCCTGGTCCTTGTTCTTTTTCTTTTTCTCCTTTATTGAAGTCTTATCCTTACCATTTCTAGCTATCAAAGCTTGGGGTGAGTAGACTTCATTGTGCCCATTTGAATTAGCTTATCTTGGTCCTTAGTCAAGTTGGCAATGAATGAATCCAAAGAGGGCATTTTCCATGTAGTGCCAAGGGCACTTTTTGTGGCATGGAAAGTGAGACAAAGACTGAATAACTTGGACTTAACTTTGCGAGAATAGAAGGGATGAGTTGATCATCTTTCTTCTCTATCTTGAATTCTTTTAATTGCAATCTAAGGGCCTTAAACTTAGTGAAGAAGTCCTGTAGGGTGTCAAAGTTGCTAGGACTTAGACTTATGAGTTCATTTTCGAGCTCATGACCTCTCATCTCATCAAGCTTCCCAAATAAGTTTCTTAGGGTGTCCCATATGTCTTTGGGAGTCTTGGAGGTTTCTAAATGGAAGAGAAGTTTTGGAGACATGGAAAAGCTCAGTAATCCATAGGCTTCATCACTACAGTTGTACCACTTGACCTTTTCAGCATCAGTGTTAGGTCCTACTTCAGTACCCATGGTGATCCTATACAACCCTTTGCTTCTAAGAATGATTGACATTTTAACCTTCCATTCATGATAGTTGAAGGGTGTTAGGGGATTAAGCTGAAAATAATCCATTTTAATCTAAATTTAGGTGAAGTTGTGTTGATTACAAGTTGTGAAATTATGCAAAAAGAAGAATGAAAGCAAAGATTGCAAGTGCTGAAAAGTAATCACACCCCCTAAAATGTTGATCCCCCCCACCAAATATTCAATTACATGCTCAAAACATGTTAGGATCAGCTAAGAATGTGTTTTAGAGAACTCAGTGCAAGACTTTAAGCAAACAGGACGTCGAACTCAACCAAAAATGCGTCTTAGGAGACCCTAAATCTAGGCACTTTATAAACTAGTGAATTTTTAACAAATAACAAGTCTACGCTATGGAGAATTTAAATACAAACACTTTTTCAAAAAATGGCACCTGAATCCAAGCTACCATTTGTAAGATATTAAAGATTCAATTTCTCATAAACTAGTGCTTTTACAAAAAAATTGCACTAAGACATTAAAAAATTACCTATTTTGAGAGAAAAAGTGGCCTTCCAACCACTCATTAGACTCAGCACAAAGCAAGGAATCCAAAAGAGGTGTTTGTGAGGGGGAATTGCCCTCTTGCCAACCCAGGCCTCACCCTTCATCTTCGTAGGTCGAAGATACAAGTTTTGAAAACCTTTAAACTACTTTTTTTGAATGCTAATTTCCAATTTGACTTTAATTCAAAAAACCAAATGACTGATTTAAGATCAGAATAATTATCAAAAGCAAATTTACCAATTTAACAACAAGAGAGGGTGGGCCCATGAAATAGGGCATTTGAAATGAGCTTGGTGGCATCGCTCTCACCCTCAATGTGGATGATGGCAGCCGTGCACTCCTGCTTCACTTTGGCCACAACAAACTTGGAAGGCTCAGCCTCCTACTATGCCACCTACTTCTACTCCTACTCCACCACGTTGGAGAACTCTGTGCCATAGGAGAGGTGGGTGATGGCCATATCATCAAGCATGATGTTGAAGTCTCTAGCCCTACGAACAAGGCTATCCCTGACGAGCACCGAGACATGAGGGTAATCGATGAGTAACTAGTCAGCGTTGAACTGTGCCACCACCACCTTGAGCACCTCATTGCTAATGGAGGGGTTCATCATCTGATGTGCAGAACTTTCAAGTTCTAGATGAGCAAAGATCTATCTTTTCCTCCAGAATGACCAAAAAAATAATTCCACTACCTTTGTTGAAGCCACAATAGATCTATACAAGATGTCTTGGAAAATTTTAAATCAGATATCTAAAGGGTAGATTTGAACAGAAGTAATTTTATTTTAACAAGTTTCCATATGGATTTGCATGAGTTTTCAAGAAACTCTACCAAAACTCTCAAATGCAATGGAGTTAAACAAAAAAACTACTAAGAAAGCAAATTAAGAATTTTAGAACAAACTAATAGCATAACCAATCACATGATTATCAGAGTGGCTCTGATACCATATCAGAGTTGTTGCCAAAATCTGGATAATGTGAATGCAATGGAAACATGATCACATGAGATGAAGCTAGTGTACATCACATAGATGCTAAAGCAATTTGAAACTATACAAGAAGATAAATTACACAAGACAAATAGGAGAAAACCCAATATCTGATTAACCTGAGATGGCCAAAAGTGAAGAATACATATAGGAGAGCATGTAAGTAACTCCTCCACAAAAGGTGGTCAAAGCACCCCAAGAATAGACTGTAACTCCTCCATGAAAGGTGGTGACAAGGTGCTAAGAATAGAGAAGTAACTCCCATACCCAGAATAGCTAGTCAAGGGAGTTACTTATGACATTCTTATGACACCTATGACACATCTATGACACACATCTCCACATAAGCTAACCTATCCCATGAATGTAGGAAAACTCCATGTATGCACAAATATATAATTTCCCTAATTAAATAATAGGGAAAAATAAAAACCTACACTAATAGAAACTATTTGCATAGTTTGATATAGTCTCCCATTAGTATAATGGGGTACTTTTGATTTTATCATCCACTCCACACATGAAAAATAATTTTATAACCATGTGTGGATGATTTCCACTCTATATATAAACACATGTAACACCCAGTTTGTATGGACTAATGAAAATAGAAGAGAAAGCTCCAGGGTATGGGAATGAGCATGTATAAAAAGTTAATATATGTATTAGCATTGGTTAATATATTAAAATCAACTAATACTTTGAATCTCATTATGAAAATTAAGTATACCAACATTATTAACATCCCTCAAAAGCATTCAACTTGATTCCTCTCCTACTGCCTGTACCATCAAAAAGTTGACTGACTATTTTTATATGCCAAATAGAATGATAGAAGAACATACCAACATTATTAATATCCCTCAAAAGCATTCAACTTGATTCCTCTCCTACTGCCTGTACCATCAAAAAGTTGACTAACTATTTTTATATGCCAAATAGAATGATAGAAGAACAAAATGGTTTTAGGACATTATAAAGTTTGTAAAAGTTGATAAAATTTGATATTTATTTTATGGGATTTGAATAGTCACTATATAATCCTACCACATGTGCCATGCTCCTGTGCAAATTTTACAACAGACCAAACTCTCCCTTCTTCAACTATTTTCTTATTCTAACATAGAAAGCTACATTATGTTAGTCGTGAAATAGTATATCTAACTTCCACTAAGACATGTGATGTTTAATTACATATTATACATTTTATACCATGTAAACCCATAAAAGCTTCATAAATAACCCAAATATGATCCTAAGTGACATGAAATGACATAAAGTACTAAAAGTGACTATGACAAAGCTAATGACACATCAAATTACACCACTAATACCATGGTAAACCCTATAAGAAACTATAATACCCATATTTGGGTTTTTAAATATTTTTACTTATGGTTAAAATAGTCAATAATTGCCTTGTTGTATATTTTATAGATAAAAATCTCCATTATTATATGTTTTCGTCAAACAACTTACATTATCATTCATTATGATATTTCTTATCTAAAGCCTCTTTCCCTAGAGAAAAACTTATCAAGTGGATATTACTTCTAATTGGATTTTTTCTCTTTATTATTATGCAAAAAATATGTCAAAATACAAATCATTTTTGACAAACTTATAGTAGATCCCATACCTATTATTGATCACATTCATGATAATCTCCCTGATGATAATATACTATATATTGAAGGCCTTAATCAAACTATATCCATTAAATATTTCTTCTATAATTTCACTATTTATCTTGAAGCAAGTAATCTATAAGAGCCCTCTATCCTTCTCGATACTACTAAATCTAAAGTAGTCATTAAAGAACTACCTAAAATCAATATCGATCTACATAAAAACACTTAAACCATTCATTTTAATGGTTCTAAATGCCTTCAAGGAGCTGGGGTAGGTTGTGTCCTCACTATTCCTCTTGGTAAAATTATCCCTTTGTCATTTTTACTTACATTTTATGTCACTAATAACATGGTATAAAATGAAGCATTAATCTTAAGCATGAGAGTGACACTTGATTTAGACATTACATATCTAGATGATTTTGGTGACTCCCAACCCATCTACTAATAGGTTGATGGTGATTATCAATGAAAATGAGAGAAATTAATTTCTTATCATAAAATATCCATTGCCTTTGATAAATAATTCACTTCTCTTACCATAGAGCCCATCCCTTGAAATCAAAATTTTATCATTAATTCACTTGTTTCTTCAGCATCTCCTTTTTATCTACACCAAATTTTTATTGATTTTACCTTTCTTCTCTAAATAATAAAATACACATCTTCCATTAAACTACAAGATTCACTTATCTACCATATTGAGGCTATCAACATTCGATAGAGCCCATGGTAAAAATACACCATTTAATTCCTTGAGCACCAAACCTATCCTCTAAACATAGTTTCCCTTAAAAAGATTCAAACTCTCAAATAAGATTTCAAATATGTCTTTCGATATAACATTATTTATTATCTCAACACTTTTAATTTGTTTACTATATGCCATTTAAAAAAGTTGTATCTCTTCCCTTAATAATAAATGCTAGGCTTAGTGGCAATCATATTGAGCATATTCAAATTAATTTCATTCAAGCTTATACCATGGACAAGGGACCGGTTATAACTCCCATAATTGATCTTTCACACCTTGATTATGTGCAATTCAATGATAATGTATCTAAATATGAGAAATACAATCAATATCAAGATTATACACAATATGGGAATCATGACACTCTCCCCCTACTTAAAAATGAAAATCTAATTGTAAATAAGGATAAGATTCTACAGAGATTAAGACATTGACTTTAGAAATATCCCCATGATCATGCATAGATTTCACAATCCATATGTTTCATATCAATTTTTGCTTAAGTTCTAAAGAAAGAGAGAAAATAAACTCAATATGGGTATGGTTGAAAAACCTACTTGTTTGTGAGTGCATTGAATCAAAATATTGTGAAGAGCTCCTCTTTAGCTTGGGAGGAAGACTTGTAGATAAGAAAACACTAAAGCAAACTTGTTTTTTAGATAAATAATTGGGTGGATTACTTAGAGATATATAGATCTTAGAAGTGAGAGATTCCTTAGGGGCTATCAATCCACACATTTTAAACAATTAAATTTACAAAACTAGAAATAAGGTACTTGCATTAATAATCAAAAGTTACTAAAATTGAACACAAGAATGCTTTCTTAGAAAATAGATTATAATTGATCAAATTATTGATAGACTAATTAATAATAGTGATAAGTGGTTGGGATATGCTTTAGAAAGTTTGAAAGGGGTTTGTGAGTGATCAACAACATATAAAATTAGATTTGGTTGAGGGTAGAAGGGACAAAATAGCTTGATGGTTAGGGTGACCATCGGTGGTTAAGGTGACCATTAGTGGCCAAGCTAACTCTCAATAGTTGGGTAGATCATTAGTGGTTGAGTCAACCATCAATGGTTATTGTGTGAAGATCTAGGTTTTTAAGTACTAAATAATGGGATCTAAAAGATGGATTTTGGGAGATGGGCAAGGGTTGGGCTGATTGTGAAATGGAGAAAAAGTAAATGAATATTGACAAATAAGTAATTGTCTTACTAGAAATTGATTGGGTGAGTTGTTGAAGTAGTTAAACTTTTGGTGGAATCTGGTTTGAATCTAGTAGAGTAATGGTTCTTGAGATCTTGGTTGAAAGGCAATGTCGATTCAACTCTCAATATGATTTTTGGATTGCTGATGATGTTAATTGACCTACAAAACAACACTATTAAATCCCTAAGTTCTTGATAATTATTGTAGACAGATTTGACCTCCTAGGTTTCTCTCTTCTTATAGGCATAAGCAAGAGGTGAAAGTCAATGTGAAATTAATCCATCTAAATATAATTTATCTATACAAAGGCTTACAACAATATTTAGACATGTTATATTTAGAAAAGGTTAGTGGATGATTTGTATGATTTTGGTTGAGGAGGTATACCCTAACCATCGATGGTTAAGGTTTCCAAAGGGTGATTGTTGATGGTTACCCTGACCATGGAAGGTCAGATCCCCAAAAGGAAAAGGTCATAAAGGCTATGTTAAATTAGTTTGTGAAACTAACTACAAGTGAACTTGGTTAGGCTAGATTGGTGTAGATTGGTCCGAATAGGGTCCTAGGTAGGTATAGGGGGATTTTTGACATTTGAAATCATAGTGTAAATATTTTTAGTGTCTACATTTTGCCCCTTTTTATTGTGTGGCTTGTGTGAATGATCTAAAAAATAGAAATTTAGTATGGGTCAAGGGTTTGGTTGCATCAAGAGTAGGAGGAAGTGTTCCCCCTCAAACTAGGAGTTAATGAGGTGAAACTAGAATTGGATTAGGGTTTGATAAATGGTCTATGGTGAGTCATGAGGTGGTGACATGAGGTTAGGAATTTGAAATGCAAACTTACACACAAAATGTGACTATGTGTTATTAGTCAAGATCATGTAAAGACTAAAGTTGCCAATGTTAGTAACAATAAGGGTTGTTACTAGAAGTACAAGTGATAGGGTAACCAATCCATAGCTTTAGGCATGGCTGATTGCATGACTATATAAGTCATCTAGATAGGGTAAGTTTTGGGTGCAAGTAGCTTGGGTAGGAAGTGATCTTGTGAAACATGGTTGGTTGGGTTATTTACAAGGTCATACAAATTATAAAATTTCAACATCAAAGGTGGTTAATGTAATCAAATAGACCATGTAAATTTATCATAAAATGAATGAGTAATCCAAGTCAAAAATAGCTAGGATTGAGGTGGACATTGTTAAAAGGTGGGAAAAAGAAGGGTAATCTCAAAATTTCAAGCTCTAATTGAGGTGAGGTGAGCACATCTCTAAGGTTTAGTACCTAGGCGGGGTGATTTTATAAATTTAAAAATTTAGGGACCCTAATCATTGATGGCAAGAGGTTGTAGGCTTGACTATCATTGGTTACCTTGACCATCAATGGTTAGGGGAACCCTAGAAATCTAGGGATAAAAAATAAAATGTGAAATCATTTTTACCATTGTGCTTTTGCATTTTTCTCTCTAGTGATTTTGTGTGTTTGAAATATTGCATTTAACTATGGAGAGGATAGGATTTGTTGGAGTTCATGATTGCTAAGGTGTCAAGTTTGATTTTGGATATTGATCATGAGTGGACTAGATGGAGGGTGGATAAGGACATGATTAGGTGAGGATGCCAAGGCTTTGAACATGGTAATGCTCATGTAATGATGTAGGAGGTGTGTTAAATTTTATTACTTATCTGATTTAATTAGATTTTAATTGAGATTGGTAGGGTGTTGGTAATTTATCTTGGGCCACGTTGCCCTAATGTCCATTTCTATTAAAGTTGGGTAAATTAATGGGTAGAGTTGAGGGTAAAAGGGTAGTTTAGGTAGGTAAGTAATGGTAGATTAGGTTTAGGTAGTTTTTATGTTATTTTGAGGTATTTTAAAAAAAATTGGAGGTCTAAGGTTTAGGGTTATCCCATTAGTGGTTATCAAAGACACCTTATATGGCTTGGTGGTTGGTGATGTGGTGTGGAAACCTTACATGGGCTAGCTGACTTGAGTAAGATACCAGTATCACACTTTATCACTATAGAGCTAGTGTGGATTTATGGGAGATGAAAGGGTAAGACTAAGCTCATCTTGGTTGATAGGGTGTGGAGGTAGTTTAGATTGCTTCAAGGGATCCATCTATATTTCCATCGATATAGGAGGGAGGATGTTAAGTTCTTACTCAAAATGCCATAGCAAGAGGAGGTTATCTTAGATCATGAGGAGTTGCTAGTGAGAGCTCCTATTGATGATGCTAGTGTGGTAGATGGATATACAAATTGGTACTAGGATAGATATTCAATTACTATTTTTTGATGGGGCCATCAGGGCAAATATGCCATGGATATGGACCTTACATGGGTACTAATATAGGGTGGTTAGGTAGCACTAGCACTAGAAATAAGATATGCTCAGATCATAGGTTTACAGAGATAGGTGGCCACCTTGTAGTCTTAGGTTGTCACATTATATGGTTAGGTTGTGACATTGATAGGGGAGTGAAATTTAGTGAGGGCCTCTCTTATTTTAGTGAGTCAAGAGAGATATTATTTGAGATAGGGGTAGGAGAAACCAAAATAGTAGTAAGAGGACCCCTTACCATAGTGCTAAGGACATGGTTTCTAGCCACTATTGAGGAGCTAAGGTATTATGAGGAGATGGTGTTTACATAGTTACCTACAACATTGAGATAAGGGGATTATAGGGCCATTTTGGTATGGGGCATTTTGTAACTACTCCAGGATAGTGGACCTCCATAGTGGGCCAAGTATGGATACAAAGGGGTAACTACCAAATGGGAGTGTAGGTGTAGGTGTAGGTAGGGATAGTAGAAGTGATGCCCTAGGGGAATTATTTACACATGTTTTGATATGTTTGTAGAGATAGGTGTGTATTATTATGATACTAGCCTACATGATAATGCATTGAGATGTACATGTTTCGAGATAGAGTTTATACATTATTATAGTTATTATTTATGATGACATGGTGTATATGATGATGATGTATGGTTTATAATGTATATTTATGGTTCATGGTTGACATGCTAATGTGGATATTTATGTTCATGTTTATGGTTGATGGTCTATAGTCTCATGCATATGCTTTACAAGATGTTGACTCAATAACCTAGGCATGATATTTTAAAAATATGGTTATGATTCTCTGATTTGGTTCATGGATATGAGAGGATGCGATATGGATGGATATATATCATATTATAGTGTGATCGTAATGAATTTTTTTATGGTTTCATTGATGTTATAAGATGATTTGTTGTGATGTGATGGTTAATAGATAGATAGGTAGATGATATATGATATGGTTCATGATGTTTTGATGATTGATTTTGTTAATGTTCATGATGATGAATGGTGTAATTAAGGTTTTTTTATGATATGATATATGTTCTCATGATGTTTATTATATAATGTGATGTGATGAAATTTTATGGTTTTTTTACCACAAATAGTTATATAAAATGTGGTTTATGGATATAGTTCATAGTGTTGCATTTTTTATTTGATATTTATTGTTTATGATCATGGATATAAAGTGTGAACATGGTTAATGATGTAATGAGGATACATAAAGTAAGTATATAAAAAACTAAATGTAAATAAAGTGATAGGAATCATGAGACATACATCTACATGAACTAATAAAAGATAAAAAAAAGAAACATGATGCCTTTTCATTAGTAAGGACAAAAATAAAACCCAAAGTTGGATTGGCTTAGTGAAAATAAGCCTTTCAAATGCTTCTCATTATCATGATTAGGTTTATAAATGGCTATCTTAATCACATCATGTCAAATAATCTCATATTCCCGTGCATATGATATATAGAGGGAGGATATGTAAAACTAGAACCTTTGTGTGAAACTAGCATGCCTCTTCTATAAGCTTCCAAGAGGATAGTATAAGAAAGTTTATGCTCATATATAAAGTGTAAAATAATTGATGTGTGAAGTCTACTAAGGAGAGCCAATTTGAAATTTCCAAGATTATTTCTTTTATGAGAGCTAATTGTGGTATTTCTCATTGTTATTGCTTATGTTTTATGGTTGGAGAAGCTGATCAATGTAGGAAACTTCCAAGAAATTAATAGCTTTGACAAATTATTTACTCAAACATCCTTCAAGGGAGTAGTCTAAATTTATATTCTTATTTCAAAATAATTTTGGTAGTTGTCCTTCAAAGGAGCAATCCACCTTATGTTTTTATAATTTTGAATAAGTTTTCAACAGTTGCCCTTCAAGGGAGTAGTCTATGAATGTTGAGAATGACCTATTTTATTTTTTGACTTTGATATTGATTTATATTTTGTTTGATTTTTCTTGACATAGAATTGATTATACATGCTCAAGGGGTTACCTTTATGAAGGAAAGACTAAGAACACAAGAAGGTTACATAGGTGAAAATAAAATTAGGTGACAATGACCATGGCAATCGATCTTGAAGAGAGATGGGAAGTACCATGAGAATCATGCCATGGTTAGATTTATGGTACCCATAGTTCAATATTAGGCTATGATTGTGATGGATAATTTCATGATTTAGTTGTAGTCACTTGCCCTTAAGAAGAGGGAAATGAATGTGGTTATAGGGGATGAGCTTAAGTTATACAAATGATGATTATGACCCCTCATTAATAATAGAAAGGATGTAGATGTAAAGAATTAAGAGGTTCAGGTTCTAGTTTGCCTTTGAGAGAGGAAAAATGACAATATCTTGATCCATACTTATGGTTTATGATGTAGGGTCCTATCCAATTGAAGGAAACTTTACCCCTTTTTATTTTCTCTATATTAGTTACATGTTGATTTTACTTGAGAACAAGATCTCCAATATTGAATTCTCACACTTTCAGGTTTTTATTATAAGCATGCTTGATTCATTATTGATAGACATGGATATGGGAAACATCAGCCAAATGACGTTCATTAAGTAGCTAAAGTTGAGATAAATGTGTTTGATGGTAATCATCTTCCAAAATAAGGTCATGTAAATATATTCAAAGATAAGGTATCTAGACTTCAAGAGGCAATATAGCCTCAGCTCTAAACACTAGAGAAAAATGTGTAGCCCCTGTAGGGGTTCAGATGGTAGTATGATATATCTATGAGGTGAAATGGATGTGTCAATTCTAATCTCAATCTGAGGCACTGACCATTTTGGTAATCATGTTGTTAAGGGTTTTATTAGAGGCCTCTAATTATCCATTTACTTGTGGGTGATAAGGTGATGAGAAGCTTAGTTTAACTCCAAATACATCACAAAGACCTTGAAATTATTTATTTTGAAGTATTTGCCATTGTTAGTGATGATCTTATGGGGAACACCAAAGTGGAAGATAATGTGATGGGTGATAAATTTGATAATCTTTTTATCTTTTATCGAGACAAGAGGAATAGTCTCCACCCATTTGGTGAAATATTTGATCATGGTGATGATAGAGTGATATCATTGTGAAGAGTGGGGGTTAATTTCACCAATAAGGTCTAGGCCCCATTGTGAAAAATCCCAAAATTTAGTGGAGATGTGAAGACTATGGCTAGGTGTGTGATGTAAATTATCATGTTGTTGACACTTAACACACTTTTTCACATAATCATAATAGTCTTCATTAAGGGTAGGCTAGTAATAGCCCAAGAAAATAATGTGTTTATCCACAGTAAGTCCACTAAAGTTACCCCCATAAATACTATCATACATCTCCTTGATAAAATTAGAGGATTCTATATCATAGAGGTAATGGAATAAGAGACCATCAAAGCCATACCTGTAAAGAATTCCTCTAATAATGGTATAACAGGAGGTGCTTTGGATGAATGCTCAATTAGAATTACTAGAGAGCCTAGAGGGAATAATGTCAAGGTTAAAGTAGTCTAAGGTTTGTTGATATCAAAGGTTGGGATAGATCCCTTCCACATTGAAGATGGTTGGAGTGTCTGACTTAACATAGGAAGGTTCATTGAGGTGATGGATAATGACTGATAGTTTGGAGTATGAGGGTGATAATAGGATCTGAGAGGTAAGAAAATTCATGGTGATGGTAAACTTGTTAATAGATCACAAGGTGGTTTAAATATGGTAGTGTTAAAATGATGATAATATTTTTACAACTTTCTATATAGCTATAAAATCTCATTCTTACACTAGTAGATGTTGTTGACTTGATTGACCATAAGTTGGGAGTCACCAAATATGTTCATTATTCTAAATCCTAAGGCTAAGGTAGTTTGGATAATTATTACTAGGGATTTATATTTGGACACATTATTGGTATATTAAAATTCAAGTTTAAAAGATTAAATAAGTGGTTCACTGATAAGAGGGATAAGGATGATATTTTCTCCCCCACCATGCTAACATTTGGAACCATTGAATAACATGGTTATGTGATTGGTGAAATTTTCTTGGGATAGGATTTTGATAGACTCATCTAAAAATTCAAGAGGTTGGTTTTCTATTAGGGTTACGTCAACCAATTATTCAATAATGACTTACTCATTAATTGACTTCTACTAGAGGAACTCAAGGTCAAACTTAGCTAAAAGCATGATCCCCTTGGCCATACATTGGTTTTGGTATGGCTTAGAGTGCATGTACTTGAATGGGTAGGTTTTGGATATGACAAAGGTTTTTTGGTTAAGAAGGTAGTGGCAGAGTTTGGTGGCCACAAATACTAGGTCCAAGCAAAGTTTCTTAGTATGAGTATAATAAGTTTTGTAGTCTATAAGTGTGAATATTATGTAATAGAGTGTTTGTTCTTTGTGTTTTTCATCTAGATGGTCAAGAATTGTCCCCAGGGAATGGTTAGTGGTAGAGATATAAACGTAGAAATGTTGGTTATCCTTAGGGGGTGTGAGGATATGTGGGGATAGAAGTTACTCTTTGAGTACATCAAAGGCCTTTTGAAAATCAATATTCCACTTAAAAGATATATCCTTTTTCAAGAGGTGATGGAAGGGTTGACAATGGTTGGAGAGATGAGAAATAAAGTAGTGAATGGATTGGAGCTTCCCCTATAGAATATAGAGTTGCTTAATATTTCTTAGAGGTATAATCTTGATGATGTATTTAATTTTGGATAGATCCACTTCAATTCTCTAAAGGGAAATGATGAATCTAAGGAGTTTTCGCAACAAGAGCCCAAAAATACATTTCTTCAAATTGAAGTAGACATGGTAATGGATAAGTCTCTCAAAGATAATCTTGAGAACAACTAAGTGGTCTTTGTGAAGTTTGGATTTTTTGATAAGGTCATCCACGTAGTCCTCAATGATTATGTGGATAAGGTCATGGAAGATGTAGGCCATGGCATGATGGTATGTTGCACCAACATTCTTAAGACCAAAGGGCATGACTCTATAATAGAAAGTCCCCCATGGGGTGATAAAGTTAGTTTTGTCATGATCTTCAAGGGTAATCAAAATCTAATTATAACTTGAGAAACCATCCATGAGAGATAAAATCTTGTGGCCTACTATAACACCAACAAGTCGGTCAATGTTAGGTAGAGAAAAGTCATCCTTTGGGTATGTGAGGTTAAGGTCATGAAAATTTATGCAAATATTTAGTCACCTTATGGTTTTAGTGATAGGAATGATGTTTGAAACCCACTAGGGATAATCAATGGGTTGAATGAAGTCGATAGAGAAGAGGCATTGAAGATCTTATTTGATAAGAAGGGTTATATGAGGATACATTTGTCAAAGTTTTTGTCTGATAGGATTAGCTTCACAATTGGTTATGATGTTGTGGGTGTCAATGGCTAGGTTAATACCAGGCATGTTAGTATATGACTAGGTGAATGCAATGCTATGGTCTTAAAGGAAGGTATAAAAGTCTTGAATCTCTTTAATGGTAAGAGATTGGCCAATTTTGATGATATGAGGGTTGCCCAAAGTGCCAATGTCAATATCCATGGTGGATTGATTCAACATGGTTGAGGTTTCAAGAGGTAAGGATTTGTGGATGGAGGAATCAAGTGCACTAAGGTAGGTGATATTATAATCATCATCTTGGTATTAAACAATGTTAATGGTAGGAGAGTCTTCTCCCACAAGTTCAAGATGGATCAAAGGGATGGATAATGGTGCCCCTTCATTTTGATAATTTAGAGGGCCGAGGGTGATCATGTTGACAAAACACAAAGTAGGTGGGATGATGTCCTCATCCTCATATTCAAGTGTAGAGGATGTTGGTGAGGAAGGGGTTTCTTCTTCAATAATGGTGGTGGAATTTTAATATGGCTTTATTCTTATTAGGTAGAATGAATCCAAGGCCATGCTTATTGTGAGACTTTCAAGTCTTAATCAAGATCAATATGTGTGGGCCATGTTCATACCATCCTAATCCAAACCCTTTCTAAGCACACCTATAAAGGTATATTTTGGTAATGTCTAGGTTGTCCAAGTAAGATAAGGTGGATGTGAGTGGTTGAGGTGAAGAGGGTTTAGTGTTAAGTGTTAGGAATAAAACACTTTTAAACTAGATTTACTATTACCATAAATGAGATCTAAAGTTATACAATAACATTCATCATAAAAATATTCCTTAATTCACCATTATTATGAAAGCATAAATGAGAGAACACGATAATAACATAGATAACATAGATCTAACATGGTTCACCTAATGTGGGTTACATCCACTAATGAAAGTTCTCAAATAAAAAATAGAAATCTAAATACCAAGACTATAATGAACTCTCACAAAGATAAAAATATCTTGTATAAAATGCTACATAAATAGTTGCACTTTCACTTGTACCTGCACAATGTTGTATCTCATAAGTTGTTAAACCATACCCTTTAATAAACACTTGTACTTTGAAAAAAACCTACAATTTGAATCTAAGCCTCAAATCCACACCCTACAAATAAACCATCAACCTCTAAATGCCACACCACACCCTATATATATAGAAAATGAAGACAAATCCATAAAAGGAGGAGAAAATTAATCATGCTTATCCAAGATGATCATTATCCACTCAAGACAACTCAGTTCCACATCACCAAGCTCATCCACAAGTCCATCCAAGAAGGAACACAAAAAACTTAGGGTCTCCACCTTTCAAGGGCACATTTACCAATACCATGTGATCACAACCAACTCCTTGCAATAATGAAGGAATTTCATTTTCCATTAAAAAAATAGCTCCCTCAAAACATGGAAGTCAACATGGGAAAAGGCATCTTAAAACTAACTCCATAATACATGAAAGCACAGAAATTAGAGCTATACTAGGAATATTCCACTCACATGTGGAGCAAGGTTCCACAAAAGGTGGAGTAGGGAAAATACAATCCCCACATACTTGGAGCTCTTTAGGCCCCCAAAATGTATTCCTATGGTCATGTGATAGCCCCAAAGGGATACACATTCAATAATCTCCCACTTGGAGATTGTTTTTCCTGAACAAAATCTATCATTGCTCCATAACCACTAAGGCCAAGCAAATCTAAACATAGTCTCAACTTGTCCAATGTGACCACCTTGGTCATCATATATATATGATTTTGGCTAGTATGAATCTTCTCCAGCTTCACAAAGTTATCATTCAAAGCTATCTAGATGAAGTGATAATTTAACTAAATGTGTTTTATCCTTAAGTGGAAAGTAGAGTTCTTTGCCAAATGAATAACACTTTGACTATCACTATGTAGTCTCCCAACTTCCTTCTCATGCCCCAAATCTCAAAAAAAACTCTTGTAACCAAATCATCTCCTTTCTAGCCTCTATAGTAGCAACATATTATGCCTTTGTGGTTGACAAAGCCACAACCTTTTGTATCCTAAAAATCCAACTACCTACTATATCTCCAATAGTAAATATATAACCTATCGTACTTCTCTTGCTATAAATATCCCCTACCATATCTAAGTCAAAATAACCACACAAAGTGGTATATGATCCACCATAATAATGAAAAATCTATGGTTCCTCTCAAATACCAAATAATCCATTTCAATGCTTGCTAATGCTCATAACCTAGATCACTCATATACCTACTCACAAATCCAACTACTTGGTCAATATCCAACCTAGTAAAAACCATGCTATACATCAAGTTTCCAACTACTGATGAGTAAGGTACCTTGGACATCCTAATCTTTTTATCTTCCATCTTGGGACATTGCTCCTTTGATAATCTAAAATGGCCTGCCAAAAGAGTACCAATAGATTTAACATCAAACATATTAAACCTTTATAAAACTTTATTCACATACTCTGATTGGGATAAGATTAACTTCATCTCCTTCCTATCATGAGAAATCCTCGTACCAAGTATTTACTTTAAAACACCCAAATCCTTCATAGAAAAGGAGTCACTAAGTTATTTCTTGAGCATATGAATATGTTATTTGTTCTTTCCTAAAACTAAAATTCCATCAAAATACAAGCATAATATAATAAAATAACCTTCATCAAAATGTTTGATGTATATATAATGGTCAAAATGACACCTTTGATATTCCTGTTCCAACATAAAATAATCAAATTTCTTATACCATTACCATGGAGCTTGTTTTAAGATATACAAGCTCTTCTTTAGTCTGCACACAAAGTTCTACTTCCCTTTGACCTCATAACCCTATGGTTGCTTCATATACAACTCTTCATCCAATTCACCATGAATAAAAATAGTTTTCATATCTAACTATTCTAAGTGAAAATCCTCTAATGCAACTAAACCAAGAACAATCTTAATAGAAGTCATTTTTACAACAAGAGAGAAAATCTCATTAAAATAAATACCTAATTTTTGTGCAAAGCCCTTGACCACCATCTTTGCCTTATACCATTTTCTCCCTTCATCCTCTTATTTTATTTTGAAGATCCACTTGTTTAAAAATGCACTCTTGCCCTTGGGTAGCCTTACCAAATATCAAAGTTGGCTCTCCATGAGAAATCTATGTTCTTTATCCATGGCTTGCTCCTAATTCAACTTTGGATTTACCTACATTACTTCCTCATAACACTCTAGTTCTCCATTGTTAGTGAGTAATAAATAGTTCAAAGAAGGAGAAAATATTTAGGTGCTTTTATTACCATAGAATATATTCTTACCATAGTATTTTGGGGTCCTTGTAAAGAAAGTTCCTGAACTGAATCATTAGATACTTTTCCATCCACAATATTATCCAATACTATTTACTCTTTTTGTTCTTGTTCCTATTCCTACAATTGATCCTTATGTATGAATTTTTCATTAAATACTACATCTCTAAAATAAAATATTTTCTTATATTTAATGCTCTATAAATGAAAACCAAAGTCATCCTCACCATAACCAACAAATGTGCATTTCTATGATTTAGCCTCAAGCTTGGTCCTGTCCTCTTTCTTAATGAGAGAGAAAACATCACATCGAAAGACTCTAAGAAAAGAATAATCAATATCCTTACCAAAACAAGATTTTTTTGGAATACCTTCATCAAAGGCATAGAAGGTCCTTTGTTAATTAGATATACTATCATGCTAACTACTTCTACCCAAAACTTTAAAGGCAACCCTACATGTAACCTCATGCTCTTAGCACATTCCATTATTATTATATTCATCCTTCTAGATACCCCATTCTATTATAGATTTCATGAAACCATCTTTTTCCTATGGATTATATTGTTGGAACAATGATTTAAAAAAATTATTACTACAATACTCACCTCCATTATCTAATCTGAGACATTTCAACTTGAGACTTATTTCATTCTCAACCAAGGCTTTCCACTTCTTAAAAGTGTTAAATACATAAGATTTATTTTTAACGCAATAAACCCAAACTTTTCTAGTTACATCATCAATAAAAGTGACATAATAATTGGATCCACCAATAAAAGATACCTAATCTAGTCCCCATACATCTAAGTGTACTAGATCTAACTTGTGATCTTTCTTTGTGGGTCTAACCTATAGGAACTTAACCCACTTATGTTTCTCATACAGACAACTCTCATAGAAGTTTTGATCTAGATGTTTCAATCTAGGTAACTTATCTTTTAAGATATATTTACCCTTATGGCTCATATGACTGAGCCTATAGTGCCACATAGTTACATCTCCATCTCTAGTAACTAAATCAATAGAATCAACACTACTAGTCAAATATAAAGTACCAACTTTCTTACCTCTCAAAATCACAAGATCACCTTTGGCAACTTTCCAAAAATATATAGTAAATAATATTGAACATCCCTCAATACCCAGTTTCCCCATTGAAACCAAATTCCATCTCAACATAGGCACATGTCTAACATTCTTAATGATCCATGTGTTCTAATTCTGCATCTTAATTACTCACAACATTTTCCTACTATCTCACAACCATAACCAAACTATCCTAACTATCAAGAAAAGAACATAAGATCGAGAAAGCTCTAACTTCATCATCAAACTTAATTCAAACTAAAGTGAGCATACTTACAACCATATTAAAAATATTTAGATGATTATGTATTGAGCCATTCTTAGAAATTTTCATGTTAAACAATCTTTTCATAAGAAAAAACTTATTAAAAGCTAAAGGTTTCTTATATAACTTTCCATGTTTATCCATGAGATATTTTGTGGTTTTCTCATCAAAAATATTAAATATAATAGAAGATGCAAGGAATAACTGAATGGCTCCCAATACCTTCCTATTAAGTAATGACCAATCTACATAACTCATACTTATAGGTTACTCTACTTCTCCTCCAAAGGGAGATGTAGTTCTTTCTAATATAGGTAATCCTCCATCTACATTTTCCATGATCTAAAATGTTTACGATCAAAATTATGTTAAGTTATGGACCTAAAAGCTTCACCAAGATGCTAATCAGGAGGTTGCTAAGTTCAACCAATAACTAGCATCAGTGGTATTACTGACATCGATCAGGCAGGGAGTAATGATCGGTCGACATCGGTCATAGACAGACCAACAGCAACCGACGTCGGTCACCTGTGCGTGTGCATGCATTTCCAGAATGTATTTCTAGAATTAGACTCATCTAATTTTAAGAGGTCTGAGTGTTTACATGTGAAGACTAATTTATGTCTTGGGTTTGTGTTTCTAATTATTATAATTAGAAGTCTAATTATTGTATGCTTTGGATCCTATTTAAAAGACCCATGAGGCATGTATTGTAATGAAGGCAAGTAAAGCATTGAAGCAAGAAAGCAAGGTCAAAGGAGATCTGCAAGGTGCAAGGTCAGGGAGATCAGCTGAAGCTATTAAGGAGGGGATAACAACTCAGGTGTTTGAGTTAGTTATGGTTAAGAAAGAGAGAGAGAAATCTTGAGAGAAATACTATACACCCAAGAGGTGTGAAGAGGAGAGTGAGATTTCTTTATTGTATTCTGGAAGAGTGTTAATACAGATAGTATTGTTTTTCATATTCTTTGTTGTTTCAAGTTTCTAGTTACTTAATCATTCTAGTTCAATTCTATGTTTAAATTGCTTATAGAAAAGTAATCAATTGTGCTTCCATGTTCATAACAAAGTGGTATCATAACTTTATGTTTTAGATGATTATGTATTGAACCATTCTTAGAAATTTTCATGTTAAACAATCTTTTCATAAGAAAAAATTTATTAGAAGCTGAAGGTTTCATATAACTTTCCATGTTTATCCATGAGATATTTTGTGGTTTTCTCATCAAAAATATTAATTATAATAGAAGATGCAAGGAATAACCGAATGGCTCCCAATGCCTTCCTATTAAGTAATGACCAATCTACATAACTCATACTTATAGGTTATTCTACTTCTCCTCCAAAGGGAGATGTAGCTCTTTCTAATATAGGTAATCCTCCATCTACCTTTTCCATGATCTAAAATGTTTACGATCAAAATTATCCACTCTAAATCTGATCTCTTCTCCCATAGCTCCCACTCAAGCTAATAGCCTTCCTATGATTTACCACTTTAGAAAATCACACAACCAATGGCTCTAATACTATTTTTTAGGGATTAAATGCTTTTAAACTATATTTACTATTACCATAAACCTAATCTAAATATATGAAATAACATGCATCATGAAAACATTCCTTAACTCACCATTATTATGAAATCATAAATGAGAGAACAAGATAATAACATAGATAACAAAGATCTAACGTGGTTCACCCAATGTGGGCTATATCCACCATTGAATGTTCTCAAATAAAAAATATTAATCTAAATACCAAGACTATAATGAACTCTCACAGAGATATAAACATATCCTATATAAAATACTGCATAAATAGTTACACTTTCACCTGGACCTACATAATGTTATATCTCAAAAGATGCTAAACCACACCCTATAATGAACGCCTTCACTCTAAAAAACATGTGCACTTTGACTTTGATCCTTAAAGCCACACCTTACAAATAAACCATCAACCTCTTAAGGCCACACAACACCTTGTATATATAGCAAACGAAGGAAAATCCATGAAAGGAGGATAAAATGCATCATGATTATCCAAGATAAGAATTATCCACTCAAGACAACTTAGTTACACATCACCAACCCCGTCTATAAGTCTATCCAAGAAGGAACATGACAAACTTATGGTCTCCACCTTTTAAAGGCATATTTACTAACACTATGTGATCACAACTAACTCCTTACAACAAGGAAGCCACTCCCTTTTCCAATAAACAAATATATCCCTCAAAACAAGGAAGTCAACATGGGAAAATGCATCTAACAACTAACTTCATAAAACATGGAAACATAGAAATTAGAAATATACTAGGAATTTTCCACTCACATGTGAAGCAAGGTTCCATGAAAGGTGGAGTAGGGGAAACTATGCTCCCCACATCCTTGGATTTCTTTAGGCCCCCAAAATTTATTAATATGGTCATGTGATATCCCCAAAGGGATCCATACTCAACATTAAGTGGCTTGTCAAGTCCCCCATAAATGAAGGTGGATTGACATCTAGGAGGTCCCAAAGGAACAATGGCCCCAATATTGGGATCATAACCTAGTTTGTGGTTGAGGTTTCCATATTATTGGGGAGTTTTGAAGGCATGAAGGGTGGGGAGGAG
This sequence comes from Torreya grandis, assembly GCA_037957365.1. Taxonomy (NCBI): domain Eukaryota; kingdom Viridiplantae; phylum Streptophyta; class Pinopsida; order Cupressales; family Taxaceae; genus Torreya; species Torreya grandis. Next base: position 2,351,208 of record JARHVA010001887.1, read on the forward strand.
GTATTAACCAAGGGTAAGGCATTTTAATGTAAGTTCTAAGGGATTAGTGCTGGGTATTTGGTCTATGGGAATGGATGAACTAGTAGATTCCTCTATGGAAGGAGAAGTAATAGATTCATTTTCAATGGTGGAGAGCTTGGTAGTGGATGCTTAGGGTGATTTTTTTGAGGGTAGGAGGATCTCATTACATCAGGAAGTCATGTTGCATATTGTAAAAGGGCTTAGGTCAGCTTGTATGGTGATAACCTAATCATCATGTTCAAACTTGATGCAACAATGGAGGGTAGAAGGTATACACCCCATAGAGTAGATCCAAGGTCTCCCTAATATAAAATTATACTATAATTCACCTTTCACCACATAGAAAAGTTTAGGGAATGTGTGAGGTCCTAGATTAATGTCAAGGATAATAGTTCCCAAATTAGTAGTCATTGTGTCATTAAAGGATCTAAGGATGGCAGACATTTCAGACATGATGTCCAATAATTTGAGTTGGTCATAGGCATGGGAAGAGATGATATTGATATTGGCTTTTCTATTGATCATAACTCATTTAATGCAAGTTTGGTTGATATGGGGAGTAATAAAGAGAGGGTGATTTGGGTCATCAAGGTAGATAGAAGGTATCACTATGTCCTTGAATGTAATAAGGGTGGAGAGGTTGAGAGCACCAACAAAGGCTTATATAGGTGGGGAGTCTCCTAGTCTAACCTCAATGGCCTCCATAGCCTCTATCATGGCCTAGTGATGGTGAGGTGATGTGGAAATGAGATCATAGAGGTTCATCTTAGCTAGAGTCTAGTAGAGTTGTTTAAGAATGATGTTCTTAATGGATTCAGAGGGGTTAGCCTTAGAGGTGCCTAAGATGGTAACTTTGGGTTTATCTAATGATGAAGAGATTGGGATCTAGTTTGGTTTAGGGTGAGAAGGTGGATATGTCCATGGAATGGACACCTTGGCCTTCCCTTTATCCTTTTGTTGTGATCATGTGACCAAATTAATAGTGTGGATAGAGAGGAAATATGTGATAATAAGTTAGGTAGGTTCCCCATCACTCTATGGTGAGAGTGGGGGATTAGGCATGCTTTAGCAAATGACTATTGGGTGTGTTGGTAGAGGGGTCAGGGGGACTTCATCTAATAAGAGGTCATTTTCCTAATAGAGCTAATGGATAATGGCTTAGAGAGCTTTGCAGTTCTTCATGTTATGCCCAAGTGTCCTATGATAGGAATAGATTTGATGGTCATTATACCAAGCCGGTTTAGAACTAAGAAGATTGAAATGTCTGATAGGAGGTAAGGTGAGGCAAGAATCTTGAAATAACTTATGAAAAATGGTTGTATAAGATGCAACCAAAGGTGGGAAAGGTCTAGAGGATGTGGTTTTGGTTGGTAAGCTAGGTGTTTTAGTGATAATGGGTTTGGTGAGAGGGGGTTTAGGTAAGGTGGTGTTTCTAGTTAAAGCTTTTGGTTTGGGCATGATGGTGGTTGGAGTTTTCAAGGTTGATAGTCACGTATTTGGTAATCTAGGAATAAATGGCCTCTCAAATAGTAAGTGGGATGGTGTAACCAATAGTGGTGGGTAGCATATGTTAAAAGGAGTATGTTTCTTAAGCAAAGTTGAGGGATGAGGTCCTAATATATAAGGTAATGTGGAAGGATGTAGAGTCTTAGCCATATGGCCTTTCAATGGTTTCACCTCTTTGGTTGGTTTGAATTGATGCTTGGGTAAAGGTTTAGATGTGGTTAATTCCAATTTTAGAGATAGATAAACCAAACTTCTTATAGAGAAGGCACTAAGATTTGTGAAGGGTTTGGTTGTTTATTTGATTGCTTGAGGTATGATTACCTTTGTTGATTGACTGGGTGAGGGGTTGGCAAAAGTTTTGATTGATTTAAGAGGGGGTGGAGAAATGATAGACTAGTTGGTTAAAGGTATGTTAGGAGGTTTGGGTTTGTTGAAGGGAGTCCTAACTATTGCCATAAAGTGGTTTGATTTATATCCAATTTTAAGGCAAATTCTAATTTTCGAACTAATTTAGAGAAAGGTTTGTGTACCAGTCTTGATCCCTAGGTAGTAGATGCAAAGGATAGGCTCGTAAGATAAGTAAGATGGGTGTAGTTTAGTTTGTTTCCTCAAGTAAGGGATATAAGGTTGAAATAGGTAGTTTCTACATGAGAGGTGTTGGTGATGAATTTTTTCCTTTAGGGATAATGTCCATAAGATTAGTGGTTTATTTGGTAGTTAGGAGAGATGGTGAAGTAGTAATGGTTATTTCCTTAGGTATGGTATTCAAGGTGGTATTTTATGATTCCAAAGCCTCTATGAGTGAATCTAAGGATAAAGGAACCTCCTCAGTTTAGGTCTCTAAAGGAGTGGAAGGTGACTCCACCACCTCGATAGATGAAATGGGGGAGGAGTAGGTAGATTGGATACTTGAGTATTCATGGATGAGTGTATCAAGAACCATATTGACCATGTGAGTGTCATGGGATAATTTAGCATGCGTGTCCTCACTTTTGGTAGGGGCATGGTAGGGAAAAGGTTTCCTAAAGATGTCACGAGCTTAATTTTGGGAGGCATTGGGGTTAACCAACATGAGTTTACCCTTATTAATAAGACTTTGAAAAACATTCTTGAATGTATTGCATTGGCTAATTTCATGTCTAATTACCTGATGTAAAGCACAAAGGTCATTATCATTATACCAAATAGGTGTAGGATGAGAAGAATCAAATTATTGAGGAAGTTTTATGGGGGAAGCTATATGAGGTTAGATTTTATTAATTTTTATATAACTAAGGCATAAGATTATCTAAGTGGATTGAAATATTTTTAGATATTTTAGATTGGATTCCTTGTGTTTTGGTTGGAGGTAATGGGAGAATTTTTTTGATTGGAATTGGGTGGAGGTGTAGTTTTAAGGACAACTACATTCACAGTTCCCTTGCTCTTAGTTTTGGTATTGGCTTGGTTACCTAATTTGGAGGAAGATATTTCATTGGTTTTAAAGGTAGAGTTCTTATTTCATAACTTCAATTTACCCTAATATATGGCTTGGTTATCTAGTTTATGTGCCATAGTAAAAGCTTCATCAAAATTTTTAAAGATTTGGACACATAGTGTACAAGATATATGCTTGGTGTAAGCCCTATCAAAAAATCTATAAGTTCAGGTTGAGGCAAGGAAAATGAAAGGTGATGAATCAAGCTTCTCTAATGGGTGATGAAATCAGAAATGGAATCATCATCAACTTGCCTAATAGTATAGATGTTGGTGATAGAGACATTCTTAGAAATGCTAATGGAGAAGTGATCTAAGAAGACCTAAGCTAATTGGGTGAAAGAAAAGATTTAATTCTTGGTGACGAAACTATACCAGTCTAGTGTCAAGTCAGACAAAGACATAGGGAAGGTATGAAGGAAAAGGGCATCATCATAAGCAATCATGTAACATGTATGTCTAAAATACCTAAGGTGTTTTTGGGGGTCTTCCTTGTTTTGAAATTTGGTAAATTTTAGAAGCTCCTATTGAGGAGCATAAGGTATAATAGGGATAGAGGGATGAATAGGTTTGTTACAAATTTGATCATAGGATAGGATGTTATGAACCCCTAAAATGGATGACTCAAGGTTTTTGATTTTGTCCATGAGCATATTCATTAATTCAATTTAAGGTGGTCCACCTAAAGTATTATAAGGTACATACTATAGTTATGGTTGAGTGATATACTAGCAATTAGTTAGTGGTTGAGGGGCTTCCACATATTGGAATGTGGATGCTAGAAGTTGGGTAGGTGGTATGTAAGTGTAGGTAGATGACAATGTTTATGTAGTGGGTACATACCCTTGCAAGTTATGGATGTATCCTAGGTTGGACATTGTAGGTACCTATTGAGGGGTTACTGAAAGTTGGGTATGGGTGGTATTTGGGTTGGTGATAAGAGGTGAGGTAGTGACCTTTGTGATAATGGGTGGTAAAGTACAATATATAGATACCATCAAGTTTGGTAAGGGGTATTGATTAATGGGTTAGGGTTGATATGGGGAAGGTTGGTAGTATTGATGGTAGGTGCTCCATTAATGGGTAGAGTATGATGGGTTAGTGGTTGGGTTATTCCTAAGGTGGAGTCATTAGTATGGATGAAGGTGTAAGGGTAATGGTTGGTTAGATTAGTTAGTTTTTAGTTGTGGCATCAAAAGGGTTAGTAGATGAAGATGCCTAGGTAGTCAAAGGTTGGGTAGTGACCATGTCAATATAAACATCTCCCATAAGGTGGGATGACATACAATAAGGAGGATATAGAGATAGATTTGAAACTAAGGCATGGTAAAGGGAGATGTTAAGGTAATGTTGAAGGGTAATTGGGTTGTTATCCAAAAAAGTGGTAAAGTTTGTGATTCCATAGGAAAATTCCCAAGGAAAATTAGGGCTTCCCAAAGGATGGGGTGAGTTTTCTACTTTGGAGATGTACTCCATAGATAAAGAAGTAGAAGAGGTTAGTTGTCCAGTGACAGGTTCTACTTCACTAGGTGTCTTCGCTACTGGTGAGTGAGAAACATACAAATAAGGGGGAGAGAATAAAAGAATAAAATCACCACTCAAAAAATAATAAGACAAAAATCATAATCAAGGTGATAAAAACACACACTATAAAGTATGTTAAGCCTAGAGGTTAGTTTTAATCTTGCTTTTGGCTTATGCCGTAGTTTATTAGAATGTGTGACATAAGTTGCTTATAGATTAGGTACTATAGAAGTAGTCTATGGTTGGTTTCAAGTTGTATAGGTAATAAAAATAATTTGTATTGGAATCAATACATGACTTGGTATTAGGGCCTATCCCCTTCACACATTGTAGCGATAAGGGTGTCAGGTGCTTAGCCAATATATATTGATATCTAGAGTTTATAATTAACTAGAGAGTTGAGTTGGTTCTCCACTTGGTAATGACCTTCAAGAAGGATTGTTTAGAAATGGTAAGGTGACCACTAGGTGATGAAATCCTAGTCGAGACTTGTCTCAAATTTTTTTAATGTTTAATTAATGAAAGTGGTTTGATTAGTGTGTGAAACAAAAGTGGTGCTACGATAAGATTATTGTGATTTAGTTCAAAGTGAACCAATTTTAAAATCAAGCAATGCATGCAGTTGATTTTAATATCAAAAGAAATTTTAGTTTTAATTATGATCCTAGATAGAGAGAAGAACATACAAATGCAAAGAAAAAATGCAAGTAGAGACTCTAGGTCCCACCCGGCATGCCAAAATGTTTCATGTACATTTTTAGTTAAGTTATAAATAAAAAGAGAAAATAAACTTGATATGGGTATGATTGAAAAAATTGCTTTTTTGTGTGCACATTGAATCAGAGGATTGTGAAGATCTCCTCCTTGGCTTAGGAAGAGGACATACAAATAACTAAGCACTAAAGCAAACTTGATTGTTACACATATAGTTGGGTGGAGTACCTAGTGATAGCTAGATCTTAGAAGTGAGATTTTTTAGGGGAAATCAATCCACACATTTTAAACAATTAAGTTAACAAAACTAGAAAGAACATACTTTCATCAATAATCAAAAGGTAGTGAAAATGAACACGTGAATGATTGCTTGGAAAATAGACTAGAAATGATCAAAATAGTGATAAACTAATTAATACTAGTGATAAAGGGTTGAGATATGCTTCAAAAAATCTAAAAGGGGTGTATGATTGATCAAAAACATAGAAAATTAGGTTTAGTTGAGGGTAGATGGGTGAAAACCTTATTGGTTTTCATTTCCATGGTGATCATCATTGGTTAGGTGACCATCAGTGGTTAAGGTGACCATCAGTGATCAAATTAACCATTGGTGCTTGGACAGACCATTGGAAATTGAGTCAACCATTGATGGTTATTATGTGAAGATTTGGGTTGTTAATTGATAAATAACATAATTTGAAAGATGGATTTCAAGAGATAGGTAAGGGCCAAGCTGATTGTGAAATGGAAACAAAGTAAATTAATTTTGACAAACAAGTACTTTTCTTACTAGAAGATGATTGGGTGAGTGGTTAAAGTAGTTAACCTTTTGGTGAAATTTAGTTTGAATCTAGTAAAGTAAAATTATTTGAGAGCTTCTTTGAGAGGTGATGTCGAGCCAGCTCTCAATATGATTGATGTATTGTTGATGATGCTTGATGATGTTGATTACAATGATTGACCTATAAAATAACACTCTTAAATCCTTAAACTCCTGATAATTAATGTAAATGGGTTTAACCTTCCAATCTCCTCTCTTCATATAAGATAAATTAAGAGGTGGAATTTAAGGTGTAACTAATCCATCTAAATATAATTTATCCATGAAAAATCTCACAACAAGATTTTAATGAGTTATATTTATAAAAACTTGATGGATGATTTGCATGCTTTTGGTTGAAGAGGTGTACCTTGACCATCAATAGTCAGGGTTTTCCATGGGTTAAAATTGATAATTACCCTGACCCTCAATAATCAGGTCCCCAAAAGAAAAGGTCCTTAAGGCTAGGTTGATGTAGATTGGTCCCAAGAGGGTCCTGGGTAGGTCCAATGGGATTTTTGACATTCAGAATCACATTGTGTAGATTTACAGTGTCTACACCATAATGAAAATAAAGAATAAATTAAATAATGGTTAATAATAAAATCCCATAGATAACAACATTATTACACTTGCTTTAGGGATAACTCAACTAATATAACAACTAGTTTCAACTTGATAACTTTAGTGGAAACTACACCACCTATGGCTAGTACCTCTTCTTTAGATTTACAATCCCTTATGCATTAGATTCATTATCTAAATACTAAGGTGTTACATATTAAGAAGGGAGCTACTAGGCCATCACATGCCTTAGATCCCATTTACTCTTATGTACTCCTTTGACACATCACATGCCAATAACTCCTTTACCTAATAGATTCATAGCACCTAATATTACATTGTATAATGGTAAGAGTGACCCAAAAAACCATCTATGAGATTTCCATGTAGCATGTTTACATTATGTGTCTAATTATTTTCTCCTCACTAAGTTGTGTCCATGTAGTCTAAAGGATTATGCCTTAAAGTGGTTATATGATCTACTAAATCAGTCTATTACTACATTCAATGTTGTAAATATGATTGTCATTAATGTTAAAAGGGATAATATGAACATGTCATTGATGTTTAAGGATGAGCATGGTGATTTGAAGATGTGTAAAGAATCCTTTTAGAGTTAAAGGATGATTGGATTGATTTTATGCATTAGTAGAATTCATTCAATTCTTCATATTGATAATCTAGACACTTTGGGTCTATGACAAGAAAGTCTAAGAAGATAGTTTGTTGATGTCACCATTACCACATGTGGATGATTCTAAGAGAGATGGTCATATTTTTATGATCACAATAGTCCTTAGTTATTATGTGCTAAATTTGAAGTCATGAAATGAAGTTTAGTAGAAGATATGGGGATGTGAAGTTGGCTACTTGGAGAAAATTCACTAAGTTCTAACACAACCAAATTTTCAAAAGGGATAAACAAATGCAAGTAAGAATGTTGATAAGGTCAAATTTTCACACATGGAGGTGTTAGGTAAAAATGATCAAAAGGGTTTGTTTATTTTTATGCCTAATTTATATATGCTAAATATCAAGTCACATGATGTAGTACAACAAAAGATATTTATGATCAAAGTTAGGCTCTCAAGAATTTTGATAGTGTTTCCCACAGTCAAATTTTTAGGTTGTAAGAAAAAGATGATAAGGAATTTTTATGATGTTATATCTTACACATATGAAGGCTTCAAGAGAAAATGGATATATATATGGAATCCCCTATGTAAGAAGATCTTATGTGCTAAATTGTAAGTCATGAGGCTAGGCATGATAAAATTTAAGCAAGAACAAAGTTGGCCTTATGGGCAAGTTTGAGGCATAACTAGGTCTATGGTAGAATAATCTGAGTGAGTAGATTAATGGTGTTATATCTCACATGCACAAAATCATCAGGAAAAAATGAACATATGGGTTTATTCTATGGTTCAAATTTTAGAACAAGCAAATGAGTGAAGTAAAATATATGAAGGTGCAAAGTTAGCCTTCCAAGAATAAATGAGATGGTCCCCACACTTAGATAAATATATACAAAGTAAAGTTTGAGCAAGTCTCAAAGATATCAATGAAGTGCATTGGATCCAAGATGATAGGATGAAGTGAGTTGAATATAGATGGTTGAAGTTTAAAGCTTGATCAACAATTAGTGCTTAATTATACATTGGAGATCCAACAAAGCATATCAATGTAAATTTTTCAAAGGGACCTCTAAGTAAATGTGATAGTGATAAATGTCATATTCATAGATCTTATCAGATAGAGACCTAATGAGTGTAAGATTGTTAGAGATAATGATCACGTGTGTCAAAATATTTGATAGTGACTAGTTGATTATGAAAATAAAATCCAACATAATGAGTGGACTTAGATGAGATTAAGTGTTTAACGTTTACTGAGATAGAGGTGAGTTAAAGACTGAGCTAGTTTGATGATATTGATTAAGCATATTCATTCTAAAGATTGAGGATGTAACAAGATGAGGACAAATGGTCAATGTTTAACCATATACAGAGATAAAATTCATGCAGCTATGAAGGCGAATGACACGTGAGAGCTTGGATCAAGAAGATATATGGATGCATTTTAAAGTTGAATAGTCAAAGTCTAGAAGTATACAAGGATCAAACAAAGAGTGTGAGTCTATCACAAATTGATCAAATAGATGCATTTTAAAGTTATGTTATTTGAATGAATACCATTAGATCATGGTGCCAAACTTGAGATTAATAATTGATATTTAAGTATATGATTAGTTTAATAGTCAAATGCAAGAACATGTAGGAACATATAGGTAGGCCATATATTATGATATAGATAATGAGATTGATTGTTGCAATCAATCAAATCTATGTAATATTACATGTGCATCAAAATTAAAGCCCAGTATATACTAAACATAGTAGTAAGACTAGGAATCATGGTGGTGGTGCATTATTTCAATATGTAGGAAACTACAATTCAAGAGATAATGAATTGAGTCAAGAATAGAGCTTGATGTGTTAGAAAACTAGTGTGAACACAAAGAAGATACATAACCCTAGATCAATTGCTTATATATACAACATCTAGGATACATGTAGAAGTTGTTTGATCTATTTGAATTGTTTCAAATAAAAAATATAAAGATGTAGATGATTAGAGTGAGAGATAGATGAAGTGTGTCAAATAGAGATAAATATAGACATAGATATAGAGGGGTAGAGAGGAAGAAAGTCACATAAATATAATGTGTAGAGAATGAGTAGTTACATATTAGATTTGTAATAAAGATTCAGAGATAGATTCATTTATGATCTATTTTGAATTAGAGTTGTAGCTTTATATAAATTTTATTGGTTAGTGACATGAGATACATTGATTTGGTTCTCAAATTAAGGAATGGGTGTTTCCTTAGAGTAGGTTCTCTCAAATTAGGGGATTGGTGTCTCCTTAGGGTTGTGGCTCTTAAACATTGTAAACAGTGAGTTTTTTATTATTAGGCTAGATTATAATGGTATATTCTAGTATCTATTCTCATGGTAGTTTTTCCCATTTTGGGTTTTCCATGGCATATCTTGTGTTGTGTCTATTTATGTGATTGTGATCTCAGCATATAGTTTTAATCTACATTAAAAGGTTTTGAAAATGACTAGGTTAATTAATTTATTGATTCACCTACCCACTTACTATATATTTATGTTCCAATAATTGGTATCAGAGCCCATGTTCCTTAGAAGAAGCTTAATCATCTCAAGAAGATCTTAGAATATTGAACACAAATGGCTGGCCAAGAAGGATCTTTATCAAACAAATCACATCTCTTTGATGGATCAAGTTATGCATTTTGTACCATAATAATTGAAGAATATTTATCTTAATTATGGTTTGATGTATGGATGTCTATTGTGAATGGATATATAACTCCTACTACAACTCCTACTGATCAAGTTGCTAAGAAAGTATATGAGAGCAATGTCAAGGCTAAGAATGTTATTCTATGTGAATTGTCTAATTTAGAGTTTTTCAAAGTGATGAATTTCCAAAATGCATAAGATATATAGAAAAAATTGAAGAGTATCTATGAAATAGATGACAAGGTAAAACAAGCCAATCTATAAACTTACAAAGGCAAGTTTGAGAGTCTTAAAATGAATGAAGAAGAGAAAATTGTAGACTTTCTCCTTAGAGTGGATGAAATAGTAAATGTAATCAGAGGCCTTGGAGAAGAGATGAAAGAATCAATCATTATCAAAAATTTCCTAAGATCTCTACCATCAAGGTATGACTTTAAAATTTCTATTACAAAGGAAGCAAGAGATTTGGATAAAATCACTATTGATGAGTTGCACAAAAACTTCACTACCTATGAGATGAGAATGGGAGAAGCATAAAATTTTAGTATATAATTTGCATTAAAAGTATCCAATAAGCTAAAAGTAGAAGCATCATCATTTGGATGTAAGGAGATTGATTAAGAAGAAGTAAACTTTATCAGAAGATTGAGAAGAGGGTCTAGAAAGTACAAAGATAAGTTACCCTTCAAATGTTTTAATTGTGGTAAAGTAGGAAATTTTGGTGTTAAATTCCCTTATAAAAAGAAGGATAACACTAAGTAAGAAGAGATCAGTAAAAAGGTGAAACCTCACTATTCCAAGAAGAAGAAATTCTTCAAAAACATGAAATGCCTATACACAAAAGAAGATAGTGATTTAATGGATGAAAATGATGTTTCTAATGATGATCATGATTATGATTTTGTGGTTAAGTAAAATAAAATCCTATTCTTGATAATAGGATCAACTTCCATGATCGAGAAGAACTTGAAAAATTAGATGAAGAAGAAGGAGAAGTGGATCTAGAGAGTGAACTCATTTGTGCTTTAGAGAAAATTAAAAAGCTGAGAAAAGAGAACTCAAAATAGAAGAAGCTTGGACAAAATGAAATTGAGAAAATGTCCAAAAGTCTTTAAAAATATGATCAGATAGTGGTTAGACTAAAGACATAAGATGAAGATGCTAAAATAATAGATGTATTCAAACTTAAACTACAATCTAAATCTCATGAGTCAATGAAGTTAGAATCAAAGATAGTGGCTTTGAGAAAAGAGATTGAGAAAGTTTAAGGATAAATAAATAAAATTATAAAGTTGATAGGAGGATCATACATTCTTGATGAATTGATCAACTCTCAAAATCCCTCAAAAGAGAGATCAGGCCTTGGTTATGAAAAAGGAAAAAAATTCCATAACTAATACAACTGCTAACCTATATGACAACTTCAAAGTAGGAGAATCTAGAGCAAAGAAAGAGAAATATTACAAGGATACAAAGATAGACTCAAACACAACTAATGTGAAGAAATCTAAAGGATAAAATAATCCTAAAGAAAAGAAGAAGACAAAGGTAGTTGATGTAGATAGATACATAAAAGTGAGAGACTTGAAGAAACTAGAGTATAGAAGAACTTCTCATATTACACAAAGAAATGTTATGACCAAGTATTCCTCATCTTTATATGGTTATTATTATACCTATAATCATTTTGGTCATAGGGATATTGATTGTAAATTTTTACCTAAAAAGAGAACAAATTTTGTAAGTAGAAATTCATTTACTCTCTTGTTAGATAAAAATGTAAAATGCTATAACTTCAATAATTTTGGTCACATAGCCAAACAATGTAGAACAAACTTTGTAAGACAAAAAAAACAAAGTAAGAAGAAAGGAATGCCTATTAGTGTGAAAAAAGGTCCACAAGTATATAAAAAGGAGAAAAAGGAGCCAAATAAGAAACTCAAGGATGTGTGGAGAATGAAAAATCAATCTATGATTGCTCAAATTGCACTCCATGCCAAGGAGTATAATTTTTAGGTAATAAATAGTGGTTTCTCAAAACATATGACTGGTGATAAGATCAAATCCTCAAATTGAGTAAATGTAAGGAAAGATCTATCAGCTTGGGAGATGACACAATAGTAAAGATCAAAGGCAAAGGAACCTTGAACATAGATGGGAAACTTCCTACACGTGATGTCTATTATGTTGAAGGATTGAAGCATAATATAATAAGTGCCAGGAAAATGTGTGACAATTGATATAAGGTCACATTTGATGTAAAAGGCTACAAATTAAATATTTATGGAAGACTAGTTACATAAGGGAAAAGAACTAAAACCAATATCTACAATCTTGTTGAATTGAATGATAATAACTATCTGATAGGAAGGATTGATGAGAGTTAGTTATGGCATAGAAGAATGGGTCATGTTAATTTTTATAACCTAGTCAAAGTAAGCACAAATAATAAATACATTCTTAAGATAAGGGTTAGACACTACTTGTAAGGAATGTCAACTAAGCAAGTAGATAAGGGTTAGATTTCAAACAAAGGAGTATGCAACTACAAAGCCTCTAAAATTAGTTCATACTGATCTTTATGGGCTTAATAAGACAAGTGGATCTAAAAGAAAGAGATACTTCATGTTATTTGTATATGATTACTCAAGAATGACATGGGTAACCTTTTTGAAGGATAAGTCATAGGCATCTGAGATATTCAAAATCTTTAGGGCCATGGTGGAGAATTATATTGGATGAAAAATCAAATGATTAAGATCTAATAAAGGTGGATAATTCACCTCAAATGAGTTCATAGAGTACTATGAGAAGCATGGGATCAAAATCAATTAATTTATAGCAAGGAATCAACAATAGAATGGAGTTGTTGAGAGAAAGAATAGGACAGTTAAGGAGATGGCCAAAATAATTCTAAAAGAGGCCAAGTTACATGATGGATACTAGAGAGAAGCAGTCAAAACAATAGTATACATATTGGATAGATTTCAATTAAGGGCAAATAGTGACAAAACTCCCTATGAACTATGGTATGGAAAACCTACCTCTATTATGTACTTCAGAGTGTTTGGAAGCAAATGCTACATTATGAGAAAGGAGGAAAAATTAGGAAGCTTTGAATCAAGATGTGATGAATGAATATTTATTGGTTATTCCACCTAAATCAAACCCTACATTTGTTACAATAAAAGGCTACACATGAATGTAGAGATCACCAATGTCAATGTTAAAGAAGGCATGAAACATGTTGAACCTAACAAAAAAAATCTATAATGAGGAATTATATTCTAAAGATGGAGTATCTAATGAATATCACAATTAAGTATATGAAAAGGTACCTCTAATATTTGTTCAAAAGGATCATCCTATAAAGAAGATAATTGGCAATAAAAATGGAGTTTAGATAAAGAAAAGAGCTGTAATGAATAAAGAGCAAGTACATTTTACTATAATGTATAGAATTGAACCTATGAGCTATGTTGAAGCCAACCAGGATGATAATTGGCTAAAATCCATGGAAGAAGAAATGAGCCAAATTGAAATGAACAAAACCTGGCAATTAGTTCTAAGACCTTCAAATAAGAATGTGATAGGTACAAAGTGGGTCTTTAGAGACAAACTCAATGAAGATGGACCTGTCATAAGAAATAGGTCAATACTGGTGTGAAAAGGATATGTAAAAGCTAAGGGCATCAATTTTGAGGAAAAATTTCCTCTAGTTACTAGATTGGAATATATAAGAATGTTTCTAGCATTCTTTGTTTACAAGAAATTCAAAGTCTATCAAATGGATGTTAAGTTTGATTTCTTGAATGGGACCCTAGAAGAGGAATTTTACATAAAAAACCCAAAGGTTTTCAATTTTTAGATGAATAATATTATGTGTTTTGATTGAAGAAAGATCTTTATATCCTAAAATAGTCACCTAGAGCATGGTATTAAAGATTAGACTAGTACCTGCAACAAGGTTTCAACAAAGGATGTGTAGACAACAATCTATACTTCAAATAAAAAGGTGAGCATATGTTGATTATTTTTATTTATGTAGATTAAATCATCTTTGGTGGTAGTAATAACAAAATGTGCAAATAATTTTTTAAACACATGCAAAGTGAGTTTGAGATGTATATGTGAAGAGAACTTTCTTTCTTCCTTGGGATATAAATAGTACAAACTGATGAAGGGATATTTATATCCCAAATTAAGTATGAAAAGGAAATGTTTAAGAAGTTTAGAATGGAATATAACAAACCAATGAGTACTCCCATGATTATTTTTTGTAAGTTGAGCAAAGAGTATGAGTCCTTTGATGTAAATCAGACTATGTATAGATCAATGATAGGTAGCTTGCTATACCTAACTACATCAAAACTATATATCATGCAAGAAGTATTCATGGTTGAAATATATTAGGTTACTCATAAAGAGTCACATGTCAATATAGTGAAAATTATCTTTAGATATATCAAGAGCACAATTGACTATGGCATATGGTATCTTACAAGTGAATATTTCATGTTGACAACTTATACAGATGTTTATTGGGTAGGAAGTGTGGATGACATAAGAATCACTAATGGTGGTGAATGTTTTCTTAGAAATAGACTTATTTCATGGCTAATCAAAAAAACAAGAGTTAGTTACTCTTTCCATAGTAAAAGTAGGGTATCTTGTAGCAGTGGTATGTTTCACTCAAGTTTTTTGGATGAAGCAAATGCTCAAAGATATAAAGGTAGAGTATAAATCACCTATCTCTATTCTTTATGATAATTCAATTTCTATTAACATATCAAATAATATAGTGATGAATTTTAGAACTAAGCACATATCAATCAAGTATCACTTTTTGAGAGAGAAAGTTATAGATCTAGAGGTCACTATGGAATATGTGCCAACTAAGGATCAAATTGTAGACACATTTACAAAACCTCTTCCTAAGGAATAATTTGAATATTTGAGATATAATTTGGGAGTGGTGTCTCCTACACCACATCACTAGATCTTAGTAATATGGCATGAGTCTAGGGGGAGAATCATAGAAGTCTTATTAATCCTTAGAAGGGAAAAAGAGTAACTTAGGTATGCATACTTTTACAAAGTTATAATGAGTTGATGGTTCCAAATTCTTATACAAACTCATGTATCTAATAAAGGGGGGAAATTTTTTTGATAAATAGTTAGAAAGAGTCCCTTTTCCATTGATTTCAAAGGGTAAGAAGAGTAAATGCTCTCTATAAAAGTTTATATAAAAAGTGTAAGTTTCAAAGAAGTAGAGCAAGTGTCCAAGTTGAGTATTAGGTAAAAGTGTCATTGCATAAGGGGGAGAAAGTTTGGTATGAAGAGCTTTATCTCATACTCATTATAATCTAATGCAATCAATGCTAGATAAAGAGTAAACTATTAGAAGATTAGAACATTTAGCTTACCATTAATGATAATAGGGGAGATTGTTGGATATATGATTGGCATTAGCATCAAAAGGGATAATATGAGAATTTAATTGATGTTCAAAGCTAAGCATGGTGATTTTAAGATGTGAAAATAATCCTATCAAAGGTTAAGGATGATTAGAGTGCTTATGTACATGAGTGGAATTCATCTGATTCTTCATATTGATCATTTAGGCATTTTTTTTATGAAAGGAAAATCTGAGAAGGTGGTTTTCTAACCTCACCATTTCCATGTGTGGATGAGCTTGGGAGAGATGGTCACATGGTTGTGATCACACTAGTCCTTAGGTTTTATGCACTAGATTTGAAGCCATGTGATGAAGTGTAGTAGAAGAAATAAAGATGAAAATTTGGCTACTTAGATAGAATTCACTAAATTCTAACACAACCAAATTTGCAAAAGGGATAAATAGAGCCAAGTAAGCATGTTGATGAGGTCAAAATTTTAAAAAAAATAGAGGTGTTAGGAAAATATAATCAAATGTTTTTTTTCATTTTTGTGCCTAGTTTATATGTGTTAAATCTTAGGTCACATGATATAGTACGACAAAATATATGTGTAGAGTAAATTTGTACTCTATGTTGCATTCAAATTTTCAGTCAAGCATTATAGTTTTGGTTCTTGTATACCTTGGTCATAGCGACAGAATTGGGGCAGAGCACGAGTTCATTTTTTGTCTAAGTGTTGAGTGCAGCAGAGGCACCAAGTGTCATTGTCCGAGCATGAGTTTTATTTATCCTCTTTTGTTTCTTTCATTTCATTTTGCCTAAATGTTTGAATTCAAGTAGAAACTACCAAGTGTCACTTTCTAAAACATGGGGCTGGCCAACTAGCATCGTCTGAGACTCTTCTTATAACTTTCTAGAGAACCGTAGATCATGCCACATACCTAATAGTAGCTAAGAGGAAGCTTCTACATGTCAACATCCATGTCTCATATCAATACCCACATTTCTTCTTTTTGGCAAAGGTTTTCAAAAGGCTAAGGAGCAAGATGTAGCAGAAGGTGCCAAGTGGCAGTTGCAGAAGGCTCTGGACTACTTTTTAGAAGTAAGCAGAAGTCACCATGTGTCAGCACCTAAGAGACTTTGGTTTAATGCCTGGGTTCAATACTTTGGTTTAATGCAAAAAAGTTTCATTTTATTTTGCTTAAGTGCCATAAAGTAGTGGATGCTACCAATTGTCACTCTCCTAGCCCCTCCTTACTCCATCCCTGGAAAAAGCAAAAGATGCCATGTACCTTCCTAGAAGCAGTGGAGGTCACCACGTGTCAACTTTCGAGAGACCATCTCTGAGCCTCATTACTGAATAAAGATTGTGGTGGGCCTCGGATGTGACTTCAAAAGTCTATGGAAGCTGCCAAGTGTCACCATCTGTAAGAGTCTGATATGTGTCTTGAATGATACTACAACATAGCTAGAGAGCCGCGTGTCTTTAATGAATCAGGTAGAAAGTGATAGGTGTCATTTTCTGGTGCCTTCTAAGTAATAAGAGGATTTTCAAAAAATTGACTAAGCGTCCTCTCCTATTTCAACATAATAGAGTGTTTCGTGTATCTGTTGTTGAAAAGTGAAATGGAGGGAAAATTGGCTAGAGTTAATTCGAGTAGATGGAATAGTTTGTCGAGTAGATTTTTGGAGCCCCCAAGGCATTGAAAGCACCATCTGTTTGTCCCCTATGAGTTAAGGATGGAGTATAATTGTGTGGGAAAGGGAATGATGGAAGGAGTGATCTGAGGCTATAAAAGAAGAAGAATTGTAAGAGAAAAAAGGGGGTGGAATTCTATAGTGTTAGACTTTCTGAAGTTTTGACCAATAATATCATTTGCTTTTGTCTCAATTTTCTTGAGTTGTAAAGTTGATGTAACCATGCATGTTTTTGTGCCTTTTATGTGGCTAAATGAATTAAAAATATTGAACTCCATGCCTTGGTTGGTGTTTTAGATTAAGGTAAAAGTAGGTTTTGAAGAGATCTCGAAACCCTTTACATATCAAGAAAGATAAAACATTACAAACCACCTAGAAAGGCAAAACCACTAAAAAATAGTAACTAAACCAAGTTTTACAGGGACATGAAACCAATAGAATAAACCAATAATAATGCCCCAGGTTTTACAAGGACCTGAAACCTAAACAAAACCAAGAAAATAGCCTAAAAACCAGGCAAAATAGCCTAAAAACTAGCAACCCCAAAAGTTAGGGCTTAAATCAAAACAATGACTAGTAAATAATACACTATGCAACTCTCACACAGGGGTTTCCCCCAACAAATCACAACATCCATCACACAAATAAGATCTCATAATTTTTGTGCCATGCA
Organism: Torreya grandis; assembly: GCA_037957365.1. Lineage (NCBI taxonomy): Eukaryota > Viridiplantae > Streptophyta > Pinopsida > Cupressales > Taxaceae > Torreya > Torreya grandis. The sequence goes on from JARHVA010001887.1 coordinate 2,368,932, forward strand.
CCTACACCATGGATCCCAAAAACTACACTGCCCAAAACTGACAGCACCTCCAACAAAACCCCCAAATCCGTCACTGCCACCATCCTTTCCACCCACCCAAGTGTCTATGAGATCATCCCCTCTACTCAGAGGATACACTGCCATGGCATTCAAAATATCACCAAAGAAAACACCATTCTGCTCAGAATAGGGTATTGGTCCGCACGACAGCCACAAACCAGAAATCCGAGGTAAAAATACAAAACCGTGCCATAAAAAATAAGCTCTAAAGTGCCACACAACCACACACAACAAGTTAAACAATACATAAACTACCGTGCCAAGACCATAACAACTCAGGCTGGAAATCCAGTCCATAGTCCATCTGCAAAATAGAAAGCTGAAGCAAAAATAATGTTCGATGCAGTAATAGATCTTACATTATAGAATTCTACATACAGATACATAAGATTTAGGGGGCCACATAGATGCCAATAGGGGTTAGGGTTTCAGCATGGCTATGTCCATGGCCATGCTCCCTCTTCCTGCTCCCTCTTCCCAATTCAATCCTTTGTTGGTGTTATATGTGTCATTTGCAAAGGTAGTCTATGCTGTAGATTCTTTGGAGTTGTGATTAGGAATGTCATTTACTTTTGTCTCATTTTCTTGAATCAGAAGTTAGACATAATTGTACGTGATTTTTGTGCCTCTTATTTGATTGAAATATTCTATTAAGAAGATTGAACACTATGCCTTTATTGACATTCTTTGTATCTCAGAAAAATAATTCCCTATTGTGAGCCTCTATTTATGTTATTCTAATCTTTTACATTGACCGTGCACTTGTTTGCTCTTAAATGTAATTAAATCCTATAATAGTCTCACTGTGCTCAGGTTAGGATTAGAATTACATTTAGGTACATCTCCATAGTTAGGTTTTATTTCCTGCACTTGTGTTTCTATTTAATTTCCTATCCCTTTTCCCCAACACTTGATAAATAAGAGGAGACCAGCTTCTCTAAAATTTGGAGGTTTTTTCAAGCTACAATGTCCCACAACTTGAAACTTCCCATTGTTGATTGATTAAGATCAAGCATAATTTTGAATCATCAATAGTTTTAAGCATGCCTAGTGGGACCCATCTTGAAGTTTCTTTCAAAGACCATATGAACTAGAGAGCTATGAGGAGTCAGAGCTGTGGACCAGTCACCAAATCACAATCTACTACAAATTTAGGTATTCTTTTGCCACCTCTGGTAATTAGTCCAAGAGGAAGAGCTAACCAGTCTGTACTAATGGTAAATATGGGAGCCCCTGTACCCCTAAGAAATTATGCAAGCTAGAACACTGGTAGCCCCCTCATCCTCCCAACACCACTAGCCATTTGGGATCCTATCCCAATAAATGCTCTAAAAGCTCTACCCAAATTTAGTGGGCAAGACTCAAAAACACTCATGGAACATCTTCAAGATGTATCAGATGGCTGTGCCATACATGGTGTCATAGAGCAAAATGTGGCCCTAAGGTTGTTAGCAGCCTCATTCAAAGGGAAGGCCTTAAAATGGTATCGGTCTTTGACCTCAAATACCATATCCACATGGGACCAACTTGGAGATCAGTTCTTTGAAAGATTTGTAGAGAAAGGTGATAAGTCTTCTTTATTACAACAATTGATCACCATTCAAAGGGGACCACAAAAGGACACGATTGACTTCAACACCAGATTCCAGAAAACTTGGGATAGAATCCCTATTACAGCTAAACCACCACCTGGTATGGCCATAGTGTTTTATCTCAAATATTTGAATTTAGATATATCTGTTATGATTCAGTCACTGGGAAGACACACTTTGTCAGTGGCTTATGACCTTGCAATCAAAGCTAAGAATCATTTAATTGATGCTGGGAAGTTACCTCCAAGGCCTCCCATGCCTGTATTCCCAGAAATTACCTTACCCCTACATCAAGAGGTTCCTAAAGCTATAATCCCGCATGTGTCTATGTAAATCCAAGCCAGAGGCTTTTTATTTGACTCTGATAGTTGGAAAGAAAATCCTACATAATGCATTGATAGATTTAGGATCTAGTACAACTGTGATGCCCAAGCAAATAGCTGATGCTTTGAAAATAAAATATGAACCCCTTGGAAAAGGAGTTATGCAACTAGATGGAAAAATAGTACAAACCATAGGGAGAATTAAATAGTTCCCATTGCAATTATACACATGTCCCAACATAATTGTCAACCAAGATAGAGTTGTCATAAATATCCCTCCTATCTTTGGTTTATGTTTATCCAGAGACTTTACAACAAAAATAGGAGGGTATATGTCTCTTGACTAGTCTCACCTCACCCTAAGAACCAGATATGGTTCAAAAATGAAAATTCTATCTAAAAAATTGTTTAAGGACCATTCACCAATGAACCAACAACAAGATTAGAAGCAAATCATGCCATGATAAATAAAGAAGAAAGAATTTTTGTCAAAGAACTAGGAGACTGGATTGAGCATGATCAAGAAGAAGAAAATAGCCAATTGTTGGCTATGATGCATAGCGATCCATATGGGAACTATGACTCTACTGGTTTGGGCACATATGTCATTTTTTATGAAGATCAAGAGATCCCAAATGTTTTAAGGGAAGAGGTACCTACTGCACAAGATTTAGAGCTCTAGACTTTGAATTTTGATGGGGCTAGAAGTAAACATGGTGCTAGAGCAGGAATTTGTCTTACTGCTCTAAATGGTGATAAAATTTTAAGGGCTATCTGATTCCAATTTGATTGCACTAATAATGATGCAAAATATGAATCTTTAGTACATGGGATTTTGTTGGCCAAGAAAAAGGGAATAAAGAACCTAAAAGTAAAAGGAGATTTAGAATAAGTAGTAAAGCAAATTAGGGAAAAGGTAGCGGCAAAAAATGTGAGAATGAGATCCTACAGGCATAGGATTTGGGATTTGATAGAAGATTTTAAAGCTTTTAATATTGAGATAGTCCCTAGAAGTTAAAACTCTGAGGCTCATAGGATGGCTCAGATTGGCTCACAATTTAACCCAACAATTGGCCTATTGGTTAACAATGAGTTAGTAAAAGTTATAGTGAGGCCAACCATCCCAGATAATGATGAAAATTGGCAAGTATTTGAAAATGATGCTCAGGTAGTCTCTTTCTTAAAATAATTAGATGAGTTTGTGAATCAGTTGCAAACTAAAATTGAAGAGGCATAAGGTGATTAGATTATACAATTGAAGACTAATAAGCTCCCCAAGGGATTGATCACCTTGGAAAACTTGTTTGACCCAAAGGATGTAAGCCTGGAAAAGAAAAGGTTCTAGGTAGATAAAGCAGACTATTCTGAGGTAGAGGTGAGTGATGGGAAGAGGCTAAAAGTTGGGATTTCCACAACTTAGGAAGAGAAGGAAAAATTAATCGAGTTGTGCCAAAAGTATGAAATAGTCATAGCTTGGAGCTATGAAGACCTTCATGGATACAACAGAGACATTATCCAGCACACAATAGAGTTGATTGAAGGGTCCAAACCCATCAGATAGAAATAGAGGCTAGTGAATCCAAGGATTAAGCCTCTAATGGTAGATGAGTTGTAAAAAATTTTAGATTCAAAAATAATATTTCCAATCAAGCACTCAACCTGGGTATCAAATCTAGTCCCAATTAGGAAAAAGAATAGAGATGTAAGACTGTGTGTAGATTTCAAAGATCTAAATAGAGCATCTCTGAAAGACCACTATCCCTTTCCCTCCATGGAACAAATTCTGCAAACTATGGCTAGATCAGAGAGGTTTTCTTTACTTGATGATTTCTCTAGGTATAATTAGATTTGGCTAGCTGAGGAAGACCAGTACAAGACTGCTTTCACTACCAAATGGGGGACATTTGCCTACAAGAAGATGCCATTTAGCTTATCAAATGCAGGAGCCACCTTTCAATGAGCTATGGATATAGCCTTTGGTGAACTTATAAATAAGGTCATCCTGGTCTATCTAGATGACCTCACTATTTTCTCAAAAAATGTTGATGATCATTTTGATCATTTAGAATCTGTCTTCAAGAAATGTCTAGATTTTGGGATATCATTGAATCCCAAGAAATGTATTTTTGCTGTACCTCAGGGTAAATTGTTGGGGCACATAGTATCTAAGGAAGGGGTTTCTATAGATCCCAAGAGAATCATGGCTATAATGGACCTACCTCTTCTAGCAAATAAAAAGGTAGTCTAGTCCTTTTTAGGGAAGATCAATTTTGTCAGTAAATTCATATCTGAGTTTGTAGGCTTGGTTAGACCAATGACACTCTTGATAAAAAAGGACATGGTATTCAAGTGGACTACAAAATGAAGGCAAGCTTTTGAGAGGGTCAAGAAGGCTATCTCAGTAGCCCCAGTGCTCAAGAACCTAGATTTTTCCATGCCCTTCGTAATGTATGTCTGTGGAGGGGAGTCAAGTATTGCTGCTGTCTTGACTCAAAAGAATGAGCGGCTAGAGGGGGAGCACCCAATAGCCTTTTTCTCAAGAACTCTTAGAGATTATGAGACTAGGTACAATTTTGTGGAAAGACAAGCCTATGCCATGGTAAAAGCCCTCAATAAATTTAGGCATCTGATATCAAGGAACAAAATTCTAATACTTATAGCTCACCCAAGTGTTAGGGAATACATCATGTAGGGGGATATTATTGAGAAAAGAGCCAATTAGATCACTAAGATCCTTGAATATGATATAGAGGTTAGACCCACTAAGCTGGTCAGAGGTAGGGGGCTGTGCCAATATATAACCCAAGAGCTTGAAAAGATGTTATCTAAGGAAGCAGATCCAAAAGGAGAGACAGAGACAGTGCTAAAATTGTAAGAGGTTGATCAGGAATCTTGGATCACAAGTAGAATTCAATTTATGAAAAATGGGGTTTATTTGAGAGAACTCCCTTGAAACAAGAGGAGATATTATAGCATACAGGGAGTTCATTTTGTTTTAATTGAATAAGTCCTTTTCAAAAGAAATTATGATGGGAAATTGTTAAGATGTATAGAATAGGCTGAAGCTCAAAGAATACTACATGAAATGCATCATGGATTATCAGGGGGCATTTTTCTGCAAAGACCACAGCCATAAAGATAAGTGAGGTAGGGTATTTTTGGCATACTTTATTTATAGATTGTTATCAGCTAGTTAGAAAATGTCAATCCTGCTAGTATTATATGGGGATGAGGAGGAATGTAGCCATGCCCCTTAGTCCTATAGTTTTGGATGAACCTTTTGCTCAATGGGGTCTTGACTTCATTGGAATGATAAATCTAGTGTGTAGCATGGGTCACAAATGGATATTAACTACCACAAACTATTTCACCAGATGGACTAAAGCAGTCCCACTTAAAGAAGTGATAGAGAATGTGATCCTAGATTTTTTAGGGGGTATCACTACTCATTTTAGGGATCCTCACACCATCATTTCAGATAATGCTAAAGCATTGTTGGGGTCTAAGGTATCTAACTTTGCCTTGAGACATGGAATATATCTAAAAAATTCATCTAACTATTACCCTCAAGGTAATGGTCTGGCAAAATCAACCAATAAGAACTTGATAAGACTCATCAAAAGAGCAGGGGCTGATAATCACAAAGAGTGGCATAAAGAATCTAACATTATGGGCTGATCAAATCACATCTAATTAGATGATCAAAATGTCCCCATACAAATTGGTATATGGAAATTCTACTGTGATCCCCCTAAGTCTAGAAATCCCCACTCTCCAGCTGATCAAATAGATTGAAATCAAAGAAAATGGCCCCATGCAGGTCAGACTCACAGAACTTTTAGAAGTTTAGGAAAAGAGGGAAATGGCCTATGATTCATTAATCAAGCATTAGGGAATGGTTAAGAATTGTTTTGATAAAAGGACATCGAATCCTAATTTTGAAGTAGGCTCGATTGTGTTAAAATGGGATGCACAGGCTGCCAAGCCAGGTTAGCATACCAAATTTGAAGCACTATGGACTAGTCCATATAGAATTCACGTGTGCAAGTAGAAGAATTATTTTGAGCTAGAGTCGATTGAAGGAGAACCTAAAGAGATTCCTTTAAATGGAATCTATTTGAAACATTTCAATTGACTGGGGTCTCTCATGTATTATAGTTAAATAATTCCCCTTTCTCACATTATTTTTTTTGGTTATTTTCCCAATTTTCTTTTAGATAAGTATTTCAAACATGTGTCAACGGTTCTTTTGAGGCTGTAATTTTCATAATTTTGATCTAGCGGGAGGTGGAGTTTTCTTTTTGAGTAGGCTCAAAATTCATGAGGGTCACTTGTAACTGTAGAGTAAATTTTTACTATATGTTGCATTCAAATTTTTAGTCGAGCACTGTAGTTTTGGTTCCCGTATACCTTGGTCATAGTGGTAGAATTGGGACAGAGTGTGAGTTCATTTTTTGTCTAAGTGTTGAGTGTAGCAGAGGCTACCAAGTGTCATTGTCTAAGCATGAATATTCTTTCTCCTCTTTTGTTTCTTTCATTTCATTTTGCCTAAATGTTTGAATTCAAGTGGAAACTGCCAAGTGTCACTTTCTGAAACATGGGGCTGGCCAACTAGCATCGTTTAAGACTCTTCTTATAACTTTCTAGAGAATCATGGATCATGCCATGTACCTAATAGCAGCTAAGTAGAAGCTTCAACATGTCAACATCCATGTCTCATATCGGTACCCACATTTCTTCTTTTCGACAAAGGTTTTCAAAAGGCTAAGGAGCAGGATGCAGTGAAAGGCACCTAGTGGCAGTTGCAAAAGGCTCTAGACTACTTTTTAGAAGTAAGTGGAAGTCACCATGTGTCAGCACCCAAGAGACTTTGGTTCAACACATGGGTTTAATACTTTGGTTCAATGCAGAAAGGCATCATTTTATTTTGCTTAAGTGCCATAAAGTAGTGGATGTTGCCAAGTGTCACTCTCCTAGCCCCTCCTTACTCCATCTCAAGAAAAAGCAAAAGATGCCATGTACCTTCTAAAAAGCAGCGGAGGTCACCACATGTAAACTTTTAAGAGACCATCTCTGAGCCTCATTACTAAATAAAGATTGTGGTGGGCCTCAGGTGTGACTTCAAAAGTCTATGAAAGCTACCAAGTGTCACCATCCATAAGAGTTTGATGTGTCCTGAATGATACTACAGCACAGCCAGAGAGTTGCGTGTCTTCAATGAATTAGGTGGAAAGCACCAGGTGTCATTTTCTGGTGCCTTCTAAGTAATAAGAGGATTTCTAGAAAATTGGCTAAGTGTCCTCTCCCATTTCAACATAATAGAGTGTTCCATGTATCTATTGCCAAAAAGTGAAATGGAGGGAAAATTAGCTAGAGTTAATTCAAGTAGATGGAATAGTTTGCTGGTTAGATTTTTGGAGCCCCCAAGGCATTGAAAGTGCCATCTGTTTGTCCCCTATGAGTTAAGTATGGAGTAGAATTGTGCAGGAAAGGGAATGATGGAAGGAGTGATCCGAGGCTATAAAAGAAGAAGAATTGTAAGAGAAAAAAAGGGGGGGGAATTCTATAGTTTTAGACTTTTTGGAGTTTTGACCAGTAATATCATTTGCTCTTGTCTCAATTTTCTTGAGTTGTAAATTTGATGTAACCGTGCATGTTTCTATGCCTTTTATGTGGCTAAATGAATTAAGAAGATTGAACTCCATGCCTTTGTTGGTGTTATTTGTGTCATTTGCAAAGGTAGTCTATGCTGTAGATTCTCTGGAGTTGTGATTAGGAATGTCATTTGCTTTTGTCACATTTTCTTGAATCAAAAGTTCTAAATAACTGTAAATTATTTATGTGCCTCTTATGTGATTGAAATATTATATTAAGAAGATTGATTACTATGCCTTTGTTGACATTCTCTGTATCGTAGCAAAAGAATTCCCTATTGCGAGCCTCTGTTTCTGTTATTCTAATCCTTTACATTGATCATGCACTTGTTTGCTCTTAAATGTAATTAAATCCTATAATAGTCTCAATGTGCTCAGGTTAGAATTAGGATTACATTTAGGCATATTTCCATAGTTAGGTTTTATTTCCTACACTTGCATTTTTGTTTAATTTCCTATCCCTTTTCCCAACACTTGATAAATAAGAAGAGACTAGCTTCTCTAAAATCTGGAGGTTGTTTCAAGCTGCAATGTCCCACAGCTTGAAACTTCCCATTATTGATTGATTAAGATCAAGCACAATTTTAAATCATCAATAATATGCATGAGAAAAGTTGGGCTCCCAGGCATTTTGATAGTGTTTTCCCATAGTCAAATTTGTAGGTTGCAAGAAAAAGTTGATAAGGCATTTTTATGATGTCATATATTTCACATATGAAGTATTTAGGATAAAATGGATATATGAATAGAATTCCCTATATAATGGGATTGTATGTGCTAAATTGTAGGTCATGCGACTAAGCATGATAAGAGTTATGCAAGAATGAAGTTAGCCTTATAGGAAAGTTTGAGGCACAACTAGCTCTGTGGTAAAATTATTTGAGTGAGAAAATTAAAGGTGTTATATATCACATGTGCATAAGCTTCAAGAAGAAATGAGAATATGGGTTTGTTTATTAACATGCCTAGTTGATATCGTTTAAATTTCAAAATAGGTGGATGAGTGAAGAAAAAGATATGAAGGTGTAAAATTAGCCTTCGAGGCATAAATGAGATGGTCCCCATACTTAGATAAATCTACACAAAGTAAATTTTAGGCATGTCTTGAAGAGATCAATAGAGTGCACTGGCTCGAAGATACTAGGATGAAGTAATATGAAGACAAGTGGTTGAAGTTTAAATCTTGATCAACAACGAATGCTTAATCATCTATTGGAGATCCAATGAAGTGTAGAAAAGTTAATTTGTCAAAGGAACCTTTGATTAAATATGCTAGTGACAAGTGTCACATTAATGGAGCTTGTCAAACAGAGACTTGATGAGTGTAAGATTGTCAGATATAATGATCAAGCTTGTCAAAAGATATGATAGTGAGTGGTTGTTTGTGCAAAGAATATCCAATAGAGCGAGTGGACTCAGATGAGACTAAGTGCTTGGAATTTAACAAGATAGAAGAAAGTTAAATATTGAGCTAGTATGATGAGAGAGATGGAGCATATTCATTATAAATACTAAGGATATAATGAGATGAGGATAGATAGTCATTGTTTAACCATAGATAGAGATAAGGTTCATGCAACTATGAATATCTAATGGCATATGGGAGCTCAAATTAGGAAGATCAATGGATGCATTTTAAAGTTGAATAGTTAAAGTCCAAAAGTGTACAAGGATCCAAAAGAAATTGTGAGTCTATTAGAGATTGATCAAATGGATGTGTTTTAAAGTTGGTCTATTTGAATGAAGACCATTAGATTATGGCACAAAACTTGAGATCAATTATTGATATTCAAATATATGATCAATTTAATGGTCAAACATAGGAACATGTAGGTAAGCCATATATTATGATACATATAATGAGATTGATTATTTTAATCGATCAAATATATGTAATAATGCATGTGCATCAAAACTAGAGCCTAGTATATGCTAAATATAGTAATAAGACTAGGAATCATGATAGTGGTGCATGAGTTCAAGACATGGGAAACTTACAGTTCAAAGATAACAAACTAAGTCCAAAATAGATTTGTTGTGTTAGTAAACTAACATAAATAAGATACATAACCCTTGATCAATTTCTTATATATATGATATCTAAGATATAGGAAGAAGTAGTTGGAGCTATTTGAATTATGTCAAATAGAAATATAGAGACATAAAAGAGCAAAGAGAGAGAGAGAGAGAGAGAGAGAGAGAGAGAGAGAGAGAGAGAGAGAGAGAGAGAGAGAGAGAGAGAGAGAGAGAGAGAGAGAGAGAGAGAGAGAGAGAGAGAGAGAGAGAGAGAGAGAGATGAAGTGTGTCGAATAGAGATAAATATAGACACAGAGACAAAGGGGAAGAGAAGAAGAAAGGCATAAAAAATAAATGTGTAGAGAATGATCAGTTATAGATTAGACTTTTAATAGAGAGTTAGATCTAGATTCATTTATGAATCTATTTTGAATTGTATTTGTAGCTCCATAGAGATCTAATTAGTTGGTGCCATTAGATAAGCTGAGTTGGTGCTCAGATTAGGGAGTGGATGCTTCATTAGAGTAGTTGATCTTAAATCAAGGGATTGGTGTCTCCTTAAGGTTGGTTCCCTTAAACATTGTAACTATTAAGATTATTTATTGTGAGGCTAGATTAGAACAATAGATCCTAGAAACTATTCTCATGGTGTTTTTTCCCATTTTGGGTTTTCCATGGTATATGTAGTGTTATGTCTATTTGTGTGATTGTGATCTCTACATATAGTTTTAGTATGCATTAAAATGTTTTGAAAAATACTAATTTAATCAATATATTGATTCACCCTACCTCTTATTATATATTTGTGTTCTAACATTCAATCCATTGTAAGATATGTTTTTAGCACACTTGTCAATAAACATTAGTTATAAGATCTCATATTCTCAAGTAGTAAAACTGAAAAAAAATACAATGAGCCTATTATAGAATACATCTTGAAATATAAGACTATATTATTACCCTAATCCATTATGTCATTAAATAAGAGGTTCTTCCTCTCCTTGATCAATAAAATGAGGGAATTTATGGTGTTCACTATAGTAAACATGGTACAACATGTAAATGCTTACATATGGGTTAATATTGGCCTAATATTGAAAAAGATGCCATTGATTTTGTTCAAAAGTGTAGTTTGTTCCAAATTCATGTTGATCTAATCCATTCACCTCCATCTAAGCTCTAAATTATGGAGTCTCCCTAGCCATTCTCACTATGGGGATTCAATCTCATAAGTAAACTACATAGATATTAGGATGGGCATGTTTTTATCATCATGGTTAATGAGTATTTCATCACATGGGTCAAATCCATGCCTCTCATCAATGTCATCAGAATGACCATTTATATATTCATCCTCAATAAAATCATTTATGATTTTAGAGTTACTCATACTATAATTTCCTATAATGGTGGCAACTTCAAAATTAAAGATGTGAAATAGCTTTGAGCTAAATTCAAAATCAATCAAAAAAATACCATACCATACCATCCACAATGCAATGGCCAAGCTAAGGCCACTAAAAAAATCCTTAGTAAAATTATCTAAAATACAATCTATGAAACTCACATGGATTGGCATCTTCATCTATATCCCACTCTTTAGGCCTATCACACTAGCATACATACTAGCATTGGTGCAACACTATTTTCATTAGTCTATGGTTCTTAATTAGTCCTCCCATTAGAAGTTGAGATTCCTTTTCTTCTTATATCTCTTTAATATATCACACACAATGAAGAATTCTGTGAAGCTTTCCTTCATTCTCTTGATCTTCTTGGTGAACACCATCTTTTCACTCTATACCATAATTGCCAATCCAAAGCTCGTATTGTCAAACAACATAACAAAAGGGTTAAAATATATAATTTTAATATTGGTGATCTTGTCCTTAAATTAGACTACACTCGTGATAAATATGGTAAATATACCTAAAAATGGCTAGGTCCTTAATAAAAGACATGGTCTTAGCACCTATTGCCTTCAAACTTATGAAGGCCATAGTTTCAAAGAACCCATCAATGCATAATTTTTAAAGAATTATTTTGCCTAGGACTATCTTTTCTTATCATGCTTTCTATATTTTGTCCTTCTAATACTTTTTTTAGGATATCTATATGGGTCTCACCATCTATAGTAGTTTCTATTTACACAAACCTTAGTCCCTTCTTTTTGTTCCTTTGGTTTCTCTTTTCTCATGAGTTACATTAGATAACCATGGATAGGACCTGATCTTCCTCATTAACTCCTTTTTATTTTATTAAATCATTATTTTCCAATGATTTTTACACCCCTTAGGTTTTTATTTTGTCAGTTTCAATGTAAGACCATGGATAGGACCTAGTCTTCCTAAAAAATAACATCTTTTTCATATTTTTTTCACATGCTTTATGCACTCTCTTGGGTTTCTCTTTTATGAGTTTTAGTGTAATACATTAGATAGGACCAGACCTTCCTCATAAAATCACCATCTTTAATTCAATTTTCCTTTTTTAGAATGTGTTACCAATGGTTACAAGTTTATGATCCCCTATTCTCAAATTTAGCCTTTGCTTCTTTTTTGTATATAAAATTTGCATAATAATAAAATGTTAGCATGTTTTATTACACTTCCCTCATTATTATGATATCACACTTTACTATCATTTTATCCATTTTTCACCTTTGATACTTTTTTTGCAATTTGAATAAATTTAAATTATTTAATGCTTCATTCCTCTTGATTTCCTTTCCTTTCATCCCACTCTAGATAAAACAAAGTTGAAGTCAAGATAGAAATTTTATTTCACATTAATTAACAAGAATCTTAGACACCATGCTCTTTAAGTTCTCTCTCTTAGTAATTAGGTCTAATGTTTTCAAATGATAGTCATCTATACTACCCATGTTTGGTTCTTTAAATTTGTATGGAGGAGGGATTAAAAACTATCAAAAATGATAAAATCCAAATCATTTGAGACAAAATACAATGATACAAAAGGTAATATACAAAGTCAAAATTAAAAATCACACTATAATATATAATTAATAACACATTTCACATCTCTGATTAAATCTTAAACTCCACAATTAGCCTCATGATAGAATCAAGGTCCATTGGGGTGTGGTAGGCTAATATATTGGAATAGGAGAATTAAATAAAATCTATAGTATTACCTACTTTCTCACATAAGTATTGAATCTTCACTATAGATTGATGGCTCTGTAAGGGGTCCTAACCCACATTGTTGGAAGGTAGGTCTATTTTACTTTTCATGTATATAGACTTCATGGGATGATATTCATAGTTCATTTGATGATCTAATATTTGTGTGGCTAGAGGTTATTCAGAGTCCTTACTATCAAAAGTCCTCTTGTTTTGACAAACCTAATTTGAGTGTCTTGACTTTGATAAAGAGTTTATATACCCTAGTTTTTCCTTCATTATCCCCTCCACCCATTTCATTTCCCCCCTTGACAAGAAAGTGTATGATATTCATCTTTACTACCCATTCTTGGTTCTCTAAATCTATATGGCGGAGGCATAAAGAACCATAAAAAAGGTTAAAATCCAAATCATTTGAGACAAAAGACAATGATATAAAAGGAAATATACAAAGTCAAAAGTAAAAATCATTCTAAAATATGTGATTAATAACACATTTCCTATCTCTAATCAAAGCTCAAACCCCACAATTGGCCTAATGATATAGTCAATATCCATTGGGGTGTGGTAGGATAATAGATTGGAATAGGATAATTCAATAAACTCTATGGTGTTACTTAATTTCTCACAAAAGTACTAAATATTCACTATAGAATGATAGCTCTTTAAGGGTCCTAAGGAATGAGGAACACATTGTGGTAAGGTAGGTTTATTTTAATTTTCATGCATATAGCCTTCATAGGATGATATTCATAGTTCATTTGATGACCTAATATTTGTGTGGTTAGAGGTTATTCAGAGTCCTTAATTTTGAATGTCCTCTTGTTTTGACAAACCTAATTTGAGTATCTTTACTTTGATAAAGAGTTTCTCTACCTTGGTTTTTCCTTCATTGTCCCCTCCACCCATTTCATTTCCCCACTTGACAAGAAAGTGTTATACTAAATCCATTTTCCCACTTCTATATTTCCTCTTCTTCACATTCTTAAAAGCATGATAACACTACTTTGTTTTAGTTTTATCTATCCTTATAACAAAATAATGTGTTTGAATGACTATGGATTGTTTTATTTACACCATGGGTTTGCATTTATAGAATTGCATTGGTTTATTTTGCATGTTTTCCATTGTTATTTTAGCTTTTTTTTAGACACTTTAGTATGTTTCTAATTTCATATACTATCTCCATTATTGAGTGAGATTGTCTTGTTACCTCTCACTCACAAATATTATTTTCTCATTTCATGCACTTTTTTCATTGTTGATTAAGGATTGTTACTACTCACTCATCAATGTTGTTTTACCATTTGCTTACCTATCTTTTTTGAAGTAAGGATTTTTACTACTTTTATAGTTATGTTTGATTACTATTTTTTTATTTATCCTTGGTTTGATTTGGTGAGTTTACCTTTCTTACATAAGGTTTACTTGTTTGAGTTTTTAGGTCTTTAGTAGCCTTAGCTTTTTGGTTACCTAATTTACTCTAATTTTGAATTGGTTATTTGGTCTCAACATAGCATTTTTCATGCCAACTTACCAAATTTACAAGTACATCTCATCTATACCACATCAGTTGTCTTAGTTTTCCTACATTTTTTTTAATTTTTGCTCTTTCATTTTGTATGTTTGGGTTTTTTGAAGGTAGTCTCTACACCCTCCACTATCAAATCTAAAAACACAACAGACAACCATCTAGCAATAAAGGTATGTTAAGGTACACAAACATTAATTTTACTTTTCAGTTATTTCCATTTTAGCCATTTAATTTCAGATATTTTATAATTTAAAATAATGTAAGTTTTTAGCTTCAGCATTGTGTGTTGTTATGTTCTTTTTTGAAGAACCATCTCCTATTGCACCTGAGTGAAACATGTTGAGATTTAATTAGGGCATATATATACACACAATATGTTCAAAATTTATGAATTACTAATGCTTTCTCTCTTGAAATAACCTATTGAGTCTCAATCTCTATGAGTGCACACCTTAAAGGGTGCATTGGGAAAGGGGTAGGTAGATAAGTGGTGCTTTGTAGTATTATTGTCCCTATACCACCACTTTCTATTAATCCAACCTTCTAAAATCAATTCCTTAAGCCATATCTCCTCTCTTTCACCCTCTTCCAAGAATTTAATACCTTTATTATCCCCTCCCTAATCCTAAAACCCTTTCCAATGGTTTATGTTACACTATCAGACCCATTGACCCTGTACTCTAATTGATGAAACTCATTTAGGTTATAGTTGTACCCTCAACTGACCTAGACCAAGACCTAATATTTTTTTATCAATAATGATATAGAGTCAATTGGGTTAACCCTACCAGATAAACTTTCAAAAAGGTTTAGGGTTAGATTCAACTATATATACATAATCATATCACCATTTCTAGAGAGATAACAAGAGTTAATTATTTATTTTTACTTGTTTACAATCTGTTCTTTTTCCATTCTAATTTAGTAGTTATAACTTAGGGTTTCTACTTAATTAATAATCTTATCTTGTGGAAAATTCTTGAATTATTTATCCTTTATTAGTGATCCTTAAAAACCACAACAACCTATTGCAATGCACCTTTTTTCAAGGGAGATATCGAGTCTTGATAGGTTAGTCTTCAAGGTAAGTATCTCTAAATTTACTCCTTTATTTTAGTAATGTTTAATTATTAAATTTTGCTTCTTTACAATCTGCTCTTCTACCATTCTACTTGAGTATTTATAGCTTAGGGTTTATACTTAGATAATAATATTTTCTTGTGGAAAACTATTAGATGTTTTGGCCTTAATAGTGATACTTATAAACCAAAACAACCTCTTGAGAAGTACCTTTGTCCAAGGGAGATATTGAGTCTTGACGGGTTTATTTTCAAGGTAAGTTTCTCTAGCATTATTTCTCTATTTTAGTAGATAAAAGTAACATAAGTAATGGATTTTTAAATATATTTCTCTTTCCATGTGTTAGGGTTTTACCTATACATAGATTAATTAGGATTAGATTATGCATGTTTAATTTTATGTTTAATAACCCACATTTTGTGCCAAAATATTTGGTGAGCACTATATTAGATTTTAATCTACTTGTCATTTACTTTGTGAATATGAAAACATAAAATCTAGCTAGGGTTATTGCATGGTGTTGCTTGCCCTAGAGGATTTAGAATTGTAGACACCTAAAACTGGCCACTAATAACCTCCAATCAGGGTTTTGACTAATTTCCACCCCAAAATGCACAATTTGGCCTAAAAACACTAAAAAATGCTAAATGATGTGAAACTAACATATTCAAGTGCTGATTTTGGCCAGTGTATCCCTAAATGGGCAATGCAATTTATGAGACAACTAACTTTGATCAAATCATTCTGAGTTAAAATGTCAATTTTGCACCTGGTGCTCTAGATCGCTCTTTCCTATCAAATCTTATACACAAGATGCATGCCTTTGTTATTTTTTATTGGTAACATCCTAAATGGGAATACAGATCTAACACATCTGACATCACCTTTTAAATCTAATCTAGTCAAATTTTGGACTAATAACAAGGCATTCTAATCAATTTGAGTAATTTGTGCACAAAGTGCTTAATCATGCTTAAGAGCTAATTAACCCAATTCAAGGCCTAATCAAGAATTCCATTGAAACTTATTGAAAACTTATTTTTAGAAATGAATATTGAATATTTTCTATGATGTCCTATATGCCTCTTAATTTCCCCTTCTTACAACATCACGATGAGGATAATTACAAACTTAATTCCAAAATTTCAATTAACCCTCAACCACACATCTCAAAATTGAGATGGATACTTGAGGTTGATTCTGATCAAATCTAAAAATATATAAATAGAGAGGCCATGAACATCATTTCTAAGCTTAATTTGTGCAAAGTTATAATGCACGATTGGTTCCAAAAGCTTCATGAGACTAGTGTTACCATGCCAAATTGTTTCCAAGCCAATCCAAGCCATAAGATAAAGGTGCCAAGGAGCGACAGAGATAGCCAGGATTCTATTACCAAGGACTTCATGAGCACAAGTTGAGCAAGCCACTATTACAAAGGCATTTAGAGCATCTGAGGAAAGTGAAAGAATTCTTATGTTTGATTCCTTACTTTTTAGTTGTGTTTATCATTTTCTTTTGTTAACTAAGCTCTCCCTAGTGTTTATCCCTAGAGAAGTTATTCTATTAGTGTGTTTCCTTCATTTTTTTTTCATTTTTAAACTAACACCATACTAACCATCCTCTGTTGAGTCAAAGTCCTAGATCACATAATAGCATGCCCAGTGGGACTAAACACATCACACACCTAAAAGAGATCATTTTACAACTCTAAAATATCAATATGAGCCTCTAAAACTCTTATAAATTTATTTTCTAAATTTATTTTGCCATTTTTGTTTACCATGGCTTTTACACAGTAACCAAAATCAATAAGAATACCAACATTGATTACCTACTCAATTGACATCATTTAGTTAAACTAACATTGATTAGATCTAAGTTAGCCAAAGTAACCATCATCGATTGTAATAACTGATGTTGTTCACTATGTTTTTATTAAAACATAGACACAAGAGTTATTTTTCCAAAGTTCATTATGTCAAGCTAAAAAGAGCTTCAAAGCTAAAGGACATGCTAAATTTTTTTATATAGGACCAAGCTTGATATTTGTTCAAAACATGTTTAAATCACCTTTGCATACTTAAAAATCAATTAAGAACCTTGTTTTGGTGTTTAACAAATAATTTAGATGTTTTGGTGATTTTTTTCAAAGTTTGCAACTAAGACCAAGAGGTCAAATAAACACCATCAAATCTTTCAGTTTGGGTTTAAAATTGAACACACTTGTCAATTTTTGTTTTGAAAAAAGAGGAATGTTGCATGTATGCTCTTCCGTTTGTTCCCTATAGGGAACCCTTGGAATCGAAAGCACCATTCCTATTATAAATAGACTAGTCCAAGGCTTAGAAAGAAAGTCATCTAAAATAGTCCCCAAAAACTCATCAAAGTTTGGGTGACCTTGAAAATGACCCTAATGTCTTTGTATTTTCATGCTTTCTTTATTTTTATGCATCTTGGCTTATGAGGGGGACTTCATCACCTCCCATAAGTTTTTTTAGGGAAGCTTTGACCTGGGGTTTCATTTCCTAGCATTCACTTCATTTGGATCCTTTGGAGTTATAGATAGGACGTAGTGGCACTTTGAACATTGCACTACACTGAACGAATAACAGGATCTAGTTGTTACAAAAATGACTAGCCTTTTTGCAACAAGCCAACTAATAGAGACCCAAAATCCATGTTTTTATTTTGCATAGTTTGGCATGAAAGTCAATGTGCAATTGATTCCCATAGATCATTTGGAAACATGTTACATCTTAGACAAATACCCACTTAACATGGAAGTATAACTGGTGTAAGGTGCACCTCAAGGTCCATGTCGTAGTACTACCATTTTAGAGAAGGGGGGTATAAAAACCCTATTATATAATGTGCATATACTTTTTGATGAACACTTAAAAACCCCTCAAGTGATGTATATTGACGGACTCTAATAATACCAAGTAACCTTGTCATTTTAGGATCTAAGGGTGATTAATTAGTTGGTCTTGTCCTAGTTTAAAGTCTTGTATGGAGTCAAAAAATGGTGTAAACAAATAATCCAAAAAAAACACATAGTCTAAATTTTCCTTTGAATAAAGAGGAATTATGATGTCTTCATGAGATCATAAATTTTCCTTATTTAAAAGTTCATTAAAAGTTTAAGAGTCATATCATCCACTTTGGTGCAGTTATGCTACCCAATTGAGTCTAGACCTTTACCAAAGTTATTTAAGTCCTTCACTTACAATCTAAATTTAGAATTACACCTTTACAAGTTCATATGGTTGATGTTTTAAGTGGGTTCACCACTTGAACTAAACTTGAGGGAACTTAGGCTTAATTTCCAATTTAGGTTGAAGTCTATTTAAAGACTCATAATCATTATCATCAATTGATCGACTTAAGCCATTTTGTGCTAAACACTTGCACTTTGAGTCTATACACCACCACATTTTGAGTCAAGAAAGGTAGTGTTATGCTATTAAAATTTTAGGAAAACATCTTTACCTTAGAGAGTTTTTGAAACAAACATTTTTATCACACATTTTTGGGCAGTATAGCATCCTTACACTACCAAAAACATTTCAAATATTGTTTCATAAACATTCTTGCATAAGGGTTCAAATTCATTCCTACATTTTCAAACCAATCCAAGTGTAATTTTGTGATATTTTGTCTAAAATAGTTATACTATTCACTTTTATCTAGCTTGTTTGTTAAAAGAGCCAAGTTTTATACCATTTTTTATGAGAAAATAAACTATTGCTAAAGTTTCTTTTGTTTCATACCTTATACCTAGATGATCAAATTCATGTCCAAAAATCAAATGCCGAATGTTTATTATAAGTTTTTCAAATCCATTAGATTAAAACTTTCATCTTTTTCAAACTCTAGCTTTTGACACCATTTGGCCAAGAGCCCTAACACATGGCTTATTTGAGCCTAGATTTTGATGTTATGTTTGGCCAAAAGACCTAGTAACTTTTAAATTCCTAGATTAGACTGATTTGAAACACTTTAACCTTAGAGTCTGGCATTTTGATTTTTAGGTCATTTATTTGCTTATCTTTGTGTGAACACTAAAATGTTAGATACTTAATGCTAGCTTGTTTCCTCACACATATTTTCATAAACCTTTTAATCCTTTTGACAAATCTAGACCATGTTGGGACATCATCTATTTTAGACATTGTTTTATTTAGAGTTTGTAGAACTCTTTGACCTTTTATCATAAAAGCATTGACTATGAATCCTACCATGTATTCCTATACTCATATTGGACTCATGTACAATCCAAAGATTAGTAATGAAGTTGCATAGGAAGAAATGGTGTAAGACCCTTGTGTGGATAATATTGCTTATGAGATGGATTCTTATCCCTCATATAATACTCAATTAAAGGCACAAATCCAAAATCCATTAGCTAACTATCTAGTTAACACAACACCTTATTTAGAATAAGACCAAGAGCAAACCACGTAGTACCTAGCTACAATACTTGTAATGGATGAGCCAGTACTTCAAGAGTCATATTCTACTAATATGGCTTCCATGTATGATCCATTTTTGTTTGAGAAACATTTGTTAGAGAATAAATATGATATTTTGGTTAGAGCTATCGAGGTAGGGGCCAAGTTTCCAATAGACATCCCCCATGAAAATTTACCAAGTTTAGTAAGAGTACCCTACAATATAATTTACAATCAATAGGCTTCTTCTAGCAATCCTATTGATCTAGTCCAAACAATGTACCAAGATCCTAATATATCTAATCAAGGTAAAATATCATGGAAGAACACTTTAACCATATTCAAATATCAAATCAAACCTACCTAAATATAACACATGATTTTAATCAAATGAACATGGTAAGTAAGCCTCTCATTAACCTAGTTCCTTTAACAAGAGTATTGATGGAGTTAACTAGACAAGAGAATCTAATTTCCCACCCATTCATATAAATTGACTCAATAGATAACTTGATGCATATTCCCTTTATTGAAGAAGTGTCTTTAGCCTCTACACTAAATAAAGAGCCAAATGTAGTAGATAATATGCAAACAACATCCAGTCTCGATCAAAGTGGTATTAATGTGCAAACAACTAGCCAACAACATGTGCCCATAATTAATCCTATGAATAGTCATCATACCAAGGAGTAGGAGTTTCTACACCCCAATCTCAATCTACTGCTTCCTCAAATTTTTAACCTATGGGATTAGGTAGTTAAAAAATGGCCAAGGTCATACCTCAAAGATGGAATATGGTGAACCCTACTCTTCCTCAATAGGTAGCAAGTAGTATTCCAAAACATTAGACATAGTCTAGTGTATCAATGTAACAACAGATGAATACATTACCACCTCAATTAGGGGAAACAAATGTTCCACCCCACTAGGTAATGACAAATATACCTCTTCAATTGTAGAATAATATGCCAATCCAAAACCAAGCAATGACTAGTCAATAACATGTAAATATTGGTTAATGATAGATGTAGAATCTACAACCTACTTTCACTTCCTCATAGGGATTCATGCAATAAGGAGGTCCTCATGTTTCTTAGGTACCTACTAGACAACCATTGGTTAAAAATGTGCCACAAATCTAGAGATAGGATCTTGGTCTACAAGTTCCCACTCAATAGTAAGGTTTGATTAGTCAACAACATGTCCCTTTTCAGCCACAAAAAGTACAGTATAGTTATATCCCTCCATCCCAACCACAAAATCCTCCAAGCCAAACCTTTATCACCAACCTAAACCAAAATATCATTTATCTAAATGTGTAATTTCAAGTACATCCCAATCTACACAAACATATTCTTGTTCCATTCCCTAACCAAACCAATATGCCCAAATAGGTATCTCCATCATACCTTGGTCAAAGTGTTCCACTTGTGATCTCCCAACCATCTATCCAAACCCAAATTCTCCCTAAAACCAATATTCCATCTAGTTTCCTATCCTAAGAATTGTAATAGATGAAAGATGCAATTGTTACCATTCAAGCTGATAAACAAACTAATAAGTTCAAATTGGATGATGTGTGTTCCTATCCATTCAACATGGAGTATTTTTAGATATCATTTTCTCTAAGATATGAACCATCAAAATTTGATAAATACAAAGGGAAAGGTGACCCTAAGGCTCATTTGATCAAATTTTTTGTCATATGTCAATCAATGGCATATAGTGACATATACCTTTTACTATTGATTCCAAAGAGCTTGGTTAGACAAGCCTTGTAGTGGTTTTTAAAGTTACCCAAAAATTTAGTAATAGACTTTGATGATCTTTCTGATAAATTTTTGCATCACTTTTCCTATAATCTCAGGAATGAGATTTCATTAGTAGACCTAACACAAATAAAGAAAAAGCTAGGCAAAGTTTTGTAAGTTATTTATAGCAATGGAGATCCCTTATAAGTCATTTCACCCATAGTTTACCAGATAAACAATTAGCCATTGTGTTTACAAAAAAAATTCATAGTGAGACAGCCTATCATCTAGAACTACAATATGCACATACGTTTAAGGAGATCATTGATAAAGTTTTGTTGATCAAGAGGGTGATCATAAATAAAGGAGTCATCAATCCTAATTCAACTAATCAAAATCAAGGTACCAATCAAGGAAATGAATAACATTCCATTTAAGTGCTAGCATTGTAACTAGCATAGGCCAATAACCATGAAAGACCGAAGCAATTCAACCATAATAGGAATGTTGTGGAAAATGGAGTAACTGAATCCTATCATGTGAAAATATTGAAAACATCATTTGCACCACCTTTTCAGCTTAGTCCTACCCAAAAACCTCTTCAACAAATGTTGTAAGCATAATAACCAAAAATTTCACAACAAATACAACATCCATTACCATTACAAACTCCTCTTAGGAGAATCATGCCTACACATCATGTCTTTAGTGACCTAGGAGAACATATTGAGTCTATAGTTTGTAAGCTTGCTACCACTAATATGATTAGTTGGCCCATACCAAAGCATTATTTGTAAGGCATTCTTTATCTTGATTGATACCATAAAAATGAATTATGTGACTATCGTCGGGTCAATGGGCATAATTTATGAAGATGTGTCCAAATCAAGCATTTAATTAAGAATATGTTGGATAATGGGGAGATAAAATTAGATAATGGTGCTTACACTTATAATAAAACTCTTAGGATCTATCAAAACCCCTGTCCTTAACATAGCAATCAATAACAACAAAACAATCAGTAGCAACAACATTGACTAGTGTAGTAGCAAAATCAACAGTATCAAAAGCAAAGGCCAAACTAGTAGAACCAATAAAATTAGCAGTAGAATGCATAATGATATAATAATGGACAAAACCAAACTTAAAATGGTAACAACCAACAAAATTACCACATATTTTCACATGACTACAATAGGTTTTTATGTCATATTGTAAGGGATAGCATTAATACCATCTCCATTAATCCTAGACCAAGTACTAATCAGCCTAGACCATTGCTAAATAGTAATATTCAACCAAATCACATGGATAATGCTTCTTTGACTTGGGAGTACATATAGGCAAACCAAAAAAATAGTATTTCCCTTTTAGATCTTATAGCGATAACTTATCGTTGCCAGGTGACCACATGCAAGTGCACTGCCAATCGAGACTTATCATGTTTGGTCCCACACCATTCCCAACATCAATTAGCAATAATGGTCTAGTATTTAATCCTGATTGTATAATCACAACTAAGAGGTTAAAGATTACTATCCTAGGCCCATAACCATCCAACACACTGCCTATCATGTAACCAACCATTCAACCTCAGAATAAACCATTTAGTACTGACCAAGACAAGAAGTTTGATATTGTGGAATAATTGTATAAGACACTAGCACAAATTTATATTTTAGATTTGTTTTGGACGTCAATAGTCCATAAAAACATCTTGAATGAGTTGTTGACCCAATCACTATATCTAGTGACATATCCCCTAATAACATTCAAGCTTTGGTTGGACACCTATCTCCAACCCAACAAGTCACATTCAACCAAAGTGATATGTCTTCCCTTGGCCCACTCTATAATAACCCATTGTATATAGAAGTTTATATTAGATGGAATAAAGTGAATTATGTCCTTATAAATAATGGATCTAGCCTTAACATAGTGTCTCTAAAGCTCATCAAGCTTCTTGGGTACATAATGGTAGATCTCCAACTAGAAATAATAACCATCAAAGCTTATGATAATCAGGAAAGAGAATCATGAGGCACCATTATTTTGCCAATTATCATTGGGCCTTTGACCCATGATACACTTTTACTTATGCTTGATCTTGAGTTATCATACAATATGCTTATAGGTAGGCCTTGGTTACATGAGATTCATGTAGTCCCATCAACATCACACCAATGTATCAAGTTTTTTCACTCGGGCATGGAAGTGAATATTCTAAGAGATTTGTACCAACATGAGCACTACAAGCATCTTGAGGCTGAGTTTCAAATCTATAATTATTAATATGTTATGAATCCAAGTTTTAAGAAATATAGAAGAAAAACTATACTTATTGATCCTTCATCAGATAATTGCATAGATCCTAATACCTTGGATTACCTTTCCCACATGCCACCTCCTAAAGCTTCTAATTATTTCATCATTTTAGATATTGGACTAGGAGAATATGTGACCCATGATAAATTTTATATTTCCAATCTTCTTCAAAATCTAAAAACCTTTGGGTGACCTAAAGTCATATCACATATGTATTGGCAGCAAAGAACAAAGATAAGGGACCTATCACATTTGTACTAGCATCTAGCCTAGGACTTAACCTTCTTAAAGGGGATGAATCATGTTTATACAACTATGACCAAGCTGATTTTTATAAAAATGCAAAGTCTCCTATTCCTAATAGGATCATGGAACATCATAATTATGAAAGAAGAGGCTTTTAACTAAATTATCAAGGAACCATCAAGCCAATTTCTATGACTAAGTATGAAATACCTTATGGACATAGATTTAAACTACCTGGGTGTGACCCCATATATCTTATTCAAACTCCATCAATAACGACTAGTGATTATAATATCGACAATGAAGTAGAGTTTGATCATAGTCTCACTTTTGATAACCTAGTTGAAACCAACCTATTTGATAATAATACCATTTGTACCCTTACCTTGGCCATTCATCACAACCATTTGCCATTATATTATCCCCAACTGATAGATTGAGACCATCAAGAATCTAGTCTACTGATTGATGAGTTCCAGAATGATGAGGCATTCTATGATTTCTTAGGCCTTAGAGACAATGTTCTATTGGGAGATCACAAATCAATATTATCAATCACAGTGGATCTTGTAGCCTATTTTGAAGAGTGAGTGAACACCCTTAGCTAAAAACATATAAGTAAAACATTGAGGTCCCAAAGTGAAAACCTCTTTGAGGCACTTTTTAGCCAGGGAAAATGTAAAGATAAAAGCCAACCTAGTGGTGAAAACCTATTTTAGGCACCATTAGATGAGGGTGTTCATTATTTTTAAGAATTTATATTAAGAGACCACTAATGAAGAAATTTCCTATGGATCTAAGTTCATCTTTGAGCAATAAAAAGATTTCAAGAATTTCCAACTATTTTTGTCACATGGCTAGATCTTCCATTAGGAGACTCAAATTCATCATGCCTAGGAGAAGTTGAAGAGCAAGTCCTAATAGAGGACCCCAACATAATCCAATAGTTCAAGTTATTATGTACTATCCTAGAAGATGGTTTGACCCTTCTAGTTGAAGCTAAAATAGAGGAAAATATTAGGACTCCATCAGATTTGAAATGGATAAAATTAGAAGCATCCCTCACTGAGAAGGAACGTGATGTCTTTGAAGCTCTTTTGAGAGAGTTTGTGGATATTTTTGCATGGGCCTACTATAACATACCAAATTTAGATCCTCTCTTGGTTTTGCACCACCTTGTGGTTAATCTTGATGCTAGACTAGTAAAATAAAAACCATGTAAGATGCATCCTCACATTGTTGTATTGGTAGAGAAATAGTTAGAGAAACCCTTACATGTAGGATGTATCTGATCCATTGACTACTTAGAATGAATATCTAATGTGGTACTTATTAGCTAAAAGCCTGAAGGGATCATAATTTGTATTTATTTTAGAGACATCAACAAAGCTTGTCCTAAAGATGATTTTCCCTTGCCTAATATCGACATGATCATTAAATCCATGGCCAGTTATGAAATGTTTTCACTCATGGATGGCTTTTTAGGATACAACCAGTTTAGAATAGCACTAGAAGACCAACATAAAATAACATTCACCAATCCATGGGGAACATTTTGTTATCAGATGATGCCATTTATTCTTAAGAATGCTATAGATATGTATCAAAGGGCCATTACTATCATATTCCATGATATGATGCGTGATATTGTTGAAGACTATGTCAATGACATATTAGGAAAATCCAAAATTAGAGCCAGCCATCTAGTAGTTTTGTATAAGATATTTAAAAGATTATGAGAGTACAAAGCTAGATTAAATCCAAAGAAATGTGTGTTCAGTGTAATATCAAACAAATTACTTGGCTTCATTTTGTCTCATAGAGGTATTAAAGTTGATCTATCTAAAGTCCATGATATAACCAAGATGATTCCACTAACCAATTTAAAGCAACTCTATAGTTTACAACGTAAGATCCAGCCAATTCCATGCTTCATCTCTCAACTAATAGATAAGTGCCATCTATTTACACACCTTTTGAAGAAAAGATTTGTATTTTACTAGGATGATCACTGCCAAACATATTTTCAAAAACTCAAAGACTATCTTGTTGATCTACCTATTTTATTACCTCCTATGCCAGGAAAGCCAATCTTGTTATACCTATCAACTACTTCCCATACTCTGGAGGTGCTCTTGGCTCAACATGATGACAATGGAAAAGATCATGCTATGTACTACCTAAGCCATACCTTGGTTACATATGAACATAATTATGCACCTATTGAAAAAGCTTATTTGGCCATTATTTTCATAGCTCAAAAACTATGCCATTACATGTTGAATAATAAAACCATGGTCATTTCAAAGGTAGATCCACACAAGTATCTACTATCTAAAACAAATTTGAAATGTAGAATGGCTAAATGGATCATGATTCTCAGTGAGTTTGGCATAGAGTATGTCACTCAGAAGGTAATCAAAGGATAAGTTTTTGTAGAAAAACTTGCTGAAGCACCTCTCACAGACACCTAACCACTCACATTTCAGTTTCTTGATGAATATATCATGACTTTCATTGACACACCCCTTGAGGAGAAGCCATAAAAACAATATTTTGATGGATCATTCACTACACATGGATCAAAGGTAAGCCTATTGTTTATTGCACCACAAGTGGATCTAATCCCTAAATCATTTAGAATCAACTTTTTTTGTACAAACAACATAGCTGAGTATAAAGAACTTGTTTTAGGTCTTTGATAAGTAGTGCAGTGGAATATATCTCATCTTCAAATTTATAGTGATTCTTAGTTAATCATCAATTAGGTTATAGATCATTATCAGACCAAAGATGACAAGCTTATTCCATATAAAGACATGGTCGACACTCTTAAATAATAAATTAACAATATTTATTTTGAGCACATACCAAGGAATAATAATAGGATTATATATGTCATGGCTATTATTGTCTCTCTAATTTGATAAATAGCTAAAGCTAGAGTATTAGTTCTTCATAGAGAATTTGTCAGCACTAACTCATGAACCTTCAACCATTGCCATGATTTGTGATATTATTGGTCCTAATTCTATCTGGTACTCAAACCTTTACAGCTACCTTTATGAATAAGTTATGCCACCTAACCTATCTCAAAAATAAACCAAATCCTTCATTCATCATTTGAATCATTATACTCTACTTGGCTCCACCCTTTACCATCATAATTTTCATGGAAATATGCTTTATTATTTAACTTCGACATAATCTACACTAGCATTAAGAGAAGTTCATAAAGGAGTATGTGAAGTTCATTCTAGTGGGGCAGTCTTATCCAAAAAGCTATTGCATATTAGTTATTATTGATCCAAGAATAATGACAAATGTCAATAACATGATAATATGATTCATTCCCCAACAAAAACTATGAAACCAATGTTGACACCATGGGCATTTTCTACATGGGGACTTGACTCATTGGGAATATTTACCCCACTTTATTTGATGGCCATAAACATATCATTACCACTACTGAATATTTCATTAAGTGGGTTGAAGCTATACCCCTCACTTACATGACTGGAAATCAAATTTCTAAATTCATTTTCAACCATCTCATTTGCCGCTATGGTATCCCATCTAATATTATATCTGATACTAGAGGATCATTTAAGAATAAGCTTGTAGAATAGGTATGTACTAAATACAACATCACACAACATTTTTATATAATATATTACCCTCAAGGTAATGGCCAAGTTGAGGTATGTAACAAAACCATTATAAATATTCTCATAAAGATTATTAATGATGTCAATATTGGTTGGCACCTCTAGATATTCCCTACCCTTGGGTATACTGTACCAATAATCATACCCCCATAAGAGCAACTCTATACTCACTTGTTTATGGTACTGAAGCCATCCTTCCCATTGAGGTCAAATTACCTTCACTATGCATCTCTTTCAAGCATGTCTTGGATGATCATGACTATCGAGTAGCTTTCCTGTAAGAGTTAGATCTATGTGATGAGAAATGCACAGCTGTGCTCAATAATCTTGAAGCATATCAAAATTGACTCAAAGACCACTATAGTTGGCATGTTAAGTATAGAACATTTGAACTTGGTGATCTTGTTTTTAAATAAAACCAAAAGAATAATATGGTTGAGAAGAAACATAAAGGCAAATTAAAACCAAACTCGATAGGGCCATTCATCATCACTACAGATTATGGATCAAGAGCATACAAGCTTACCACACCAAATAGTGATGAACTTTAAGAGTTGATGAATATTATTCATCTTAAGTGGTATTATGCTTGAGTGCTAAGGTGTATGTTTGTAAGGACCATTTAAGTTATGCCATTTTATCACTATTCTTCTTTATCCAAATACCATCCTTATCCATCCTCATCACCATATCCACTTTCTACTTCTATTCTATTGACCTAGTGTGTTCTAAAGATTAGCTCATTTGAACTTGGTTTTTTCCATTCGTTATGTATTTTCATCATTTAGGTATTTGATAAATTTCATCAGTTGGTTTAAGTATTTTAGATAGAGATCATATTTTGGGATAGTGTGATAGAATTTTTAGCAATTGAATCCTTTATTTTTTATGCCTTTCTTACCATTGGTCATGCTACTAATTATAACCACCTTTAGGAAAATTAGTACCATAAATCTATGTCATTATGTCCTAGTTATAACCTCATATGGGAAAACAAGGGGCAACATTAACTTTGATGTACCAACTTACCACTTCTTATGCCACGTTGTGCCTTTTTACCAACTATGCATGTTTTTTTTGAATTGACTGCTACATTAGTCAAAGTTTCTCCACTATAAGGGTAGAACTATAATGACTTGAGGTCTTACTCTAGGACTATGTAGGTAGTGCTCAATACTTGTTGAGGTCAGCTCAGTCACCCTTTCCCTATGCTTTCACCATTTTACAAGCAACCTAAGTTTGAACTCTCTCATTATTTTGTGAGCTTGAACCATTTAGTGTCTCATCATTCTTGATTGAGTTAAGACACTCCAAAACATTCCAAAAATATTTGTAAAATCATTAAAAAAGAAAAAAAAAATTGACCATTTCTTTGCCTTAAGGATTCTAGGAACCCTTACTAAGTTACAAGCAAATCACTTGTCATTTATTTTCCCTATCCTTTTTGGCCTTTTCTCTCTCATGTACTTGCCATTTTACAAGACCATTCCTATTCTTATATCATATCCATTCTATTTTCTTTCATCAGTTATAATTTTCTTCCCATTCCCTAGGAGAACTACATTTGGCCTAAAGTTTTTCATTGGATATTATATCTATGGAACTATGTAGGTAGTGTCCACTTACCTAGTGCATATGGAGATAACTCAGCCACCCCCTTCCTTTTATTCTATTACCCAATTTTTTTGTTAAGTTTTCACCTATTTCTTATGGTCAATGTTTTTAGGGTTTCTATTGTGTTATTTGTTTTGTTTTTTTTCTATTTGTTCTTATTTTATTTGTTTGTTTGCCTATATGTTTGCTTTCAACACTATTGCCATGATTGAGTTTATGTGTGTTCATTAAGTGATTCCTTACCCAAAATTATACTTGAATCCATCCATATTCATATGTTTACATTATCATCATGTTTTTAATAATTGGTGTATTGTTTTCTATAGATTATTAGATTATGGGAGTCAGTCCTCAAACATATTTTAATAAAGTCCTCATGATGTTATATCACGATGCCTACCAACATGTGCTATAATAAACCTTAGCTTCAAGAGGTCTATTAAATAATGTCAGCATCTCTTCGACATCAACATCCTGATTCAATCCTAATCATATCCCCAAAAGAGTAATTAACCATGAAAGAATTTCAACTTTTATTAGTTTTGATGAGCATCTCCCTACTAGTAGGTTGTTCCAATTCATCATTACCCTCTATCTTAAGTTATCATCATCCTTGGCCAATTTTCTCATGTTTTCCATAATCAGGGTCTAATGATTATAACTTCCTATTGGCAAATCATTGTACACCATCCCACCTACATTTTTCAATGATTATAACCACCTTTGGGCAAATCATTATGTTGTCACCACTTTACTTTTTTTTCCTCTACAGGGGCATGCTATTATCTTGTTTGTTTGTCCTAATTGGGGCAGCTCCATCTTCTCAATTATTATAACCACCTTTAGGAAAAACATTACACACCATCCCACTTGCATTCTTAATGATTTTCACTATTTTTTCAATATCATTATGTTTTCACCCCATCATCTTTCCTTTCTTTGGTCCCCTTTTTTTGCCTCTTTCTTTTCAAGGGACCATTTTCCAACTTACTTATGCCAATCATTCCCTTGAGGGGGCATCATACAATTAGTTTACCATCATTATAGTTGTAGGCATATCAGACCTTTTCATTCTTTGAGAAGAAATTATTGTGCTTATAGCTTGTAATGCCTTCCCAAATAAGGGCAAATTGTAAACACCTAAAATTGGCCATCAATAACCTCCAATCAAGTTTTTGACTAATTTCTACGCAAAATGCATAATTTAGCCTAAAAACAATAAAACACACTAAATGATGTGACACTAACATATTTAAGTGCTAATTTTGTCCAGGGTATCCCTAAATGGGGAAATCCAATTTATGGGCCAACTAACTTTGATCAAATCATTCTGAGTCAAAATGCTAATTTTTCACTTAGGTGCTTTAGATTGCTCTTTCCTATCAAATATTTTGTACAAGATATATGCCTTTGTTATTTTTTATTGGTAACATCGTAAATGAGATTATGTATCCAACACATGTAACATCACCTTATAATTCTAATCCAGTCAAATTTTGGACTAATAACAAGACATTCTGATCAATTTGAGTAATTTGTACACAAAGTGATTAATCATGATAATTAACCCAAATCAAGGCCTAATCAAGAATTCCATGGAAACTTGTTGAAAACTTATTTTTGTAAATGAATATAGAATATTTGTATCATTAGGTGATCTCATTTCTTGGGAAGACATCCCTAGGCCATAAATGCCACAAATTTTAGTATTCATGCCCTCTATGCCACATCAATGCCTTCCATGATGCCCTCCATGCCTCTTAATTGCCCTTCTTGAAATTTCATGATGAGGATAATTACAAACTTAATTCCAAAAATTTAATTAATCCTTAACCACATATCTCAATCTTGATATGGCTAGTTGAGGTTGATTATGACCAAATCAAAAAATCTATAAATAGAGAGGCCATGAACATCATTTCTAAGCTTAATTTATGCAAAATTATAATATAGGATTGGTTAAAAAAGCCTCATGAAACTATTTTTACCATTCCAAATTTATTCCAAGCCAATCCAAGCCACAAGACAAATGTGCCAAGGAGAGATGGAGGTAGCCAAGATTCCATTTCTAAGGACTTCATGAGCACAAGTCAAGTAAGCCACTACTATAAAGGAATTTAGAGGATCCAAGGAAGGTGAAAGAATTATTGTCTTTCATTCCTTATTTTTGGTTGTGTTTATCATTTATTTTTGTTAAATATTCTCTCCCTAGTGTCTAGGTGTATATATGTTATGATATTAGTGTGTTTCTTTCATTTTGTTTTCATTTTGGAACTAACACCATATTAACCATCCTCTCTTGAGTCAAATTCCTAAATCACAAGAATAACCTCTCTAGTGATTTTATTGTTGTCACTAAATATTAAATCATAGATTTGGTTGTTCAATAATACTATAATATTTGGGTACATTTTAATATCTCTAGACATGTGGGTTGCCTATAGTAGAGGTAGACCTCTAGGTTTAGGGGCTAGCTCCCTAGATTGACCCTTTAATGTACCCACACTAACTATTTGTTTCGATGAAAAGAGATAGAAGTAAAATGGAAAGTAAGCTATTACATTGAGGTGATATACCATAAATATATCCACTACATTAACATACCATTTCACTATGAAACATGACCTATAACACTAGTCTCAAAGTCCTGAAATGCTCTAACATTAGTATTTCAAACATGGAGGTGATATGCATGAAAAAACTCAAGGTGGGTAAACTAGAGGTCATTTATAAACACTAATGATATTATTTAAACTTATATATAGAAAAATTCACATGAAAAAACTTCATGTGACCTATTAGAGTGGAAACTTCTTACATCAAACATGGAAGAGTTGAAAAAAGCAAGGATAAATATTAATTTCTTGACCTTTCACTATACACTACTTCAACACTTAGACAAGATAGTTTTTGATCTCAAAAATAAATAGAAAATATTATTTCAAAGTCAAAGTATAATATCAAACTAGTAGGGCTTTTCCATATCAAGTGTGGAATTAGAATACAAAAGCGAAAATGGCTTGCACTTATAGAATGTGAGAAGAGAGAGAAGAAAGTGGAGATAAATAGTCATAATTACATATTTCAAGCCATGAAAAATAGTTAAATTATATAATAATTAATTTTATAACAAATGTATATAAATTCCTCATAGACAAATGTCCATTTGAATCATAAAACTCTCTAAAACTAGCATAACGGTCTTCAAATAGTCTTTTTAAAAACTGCCTTCATGATGAGGATCCCTTCAGCACTTAAAACTATAATATGGAGAGTTGAAACATGTTCACTATATGAGGGGGGTTATAAAAATTCCGTGAGAGTCACCATATACATCCCTAACTATTATCCATATTCTAGATACTTTTTCTCACCATTTGTAGTCATTCATTATCCCTCTTAGTCTTATTCTTCACATTTGTCACCCAAATGGCCTTTAGTTTCTCAATAAAATCCATGAAATAAGTGTTATGACACATATATAGAGTCTATATTCCTCCCATTCCATGATATATACCTTAAAAAGGTCCAAAAACTAAGTTCTCATCCTTTCACTTGATAATCACTCTTCATTTTCACTATTTATCCAAGACTTCTTGAGATGAATCGTCTAGAGAAGATATTTTCATGTTGTTCTAAGGTGATAAATGGATATTTAAAGTTATAATAGTTCCCAATTAACCCCCTTAAATGGTTCTCATTCTTAAAATCTCTGTTTCACCTACAAAATAAGTCAAATCTTAATAAAACCCCTATATTAGGCCTTGTATGTACAAGTAGGGCATATAAAAATTGGATGGAAAGGATCATGGGAGAGTCTTAAATAATTATATAATAATTTAAAAGCCAAATTATCTCATTTGAGTGCAACTCCATCAATTTCTTCTCCATTAGGTAACAAAGATAGGGGTCATGAAGGTTTTGGTAGGTTTTGGTTCTTAGGGATTCTTCATAAAATATGGATGTCCAAATCTTGAAAAAAGTCCATTAAAACCAAGATAATGACTTATTTAAACCATTTATATCTCATTGGGTCACCATTATTAGTGTCCATATAGGTGTGATCTCTTGAAGATAGCCTATTGAGCTTTAGAATACATTTTACATACCCCTATAATAAAAACAGGTCAAAATGACCAATTCTATGTTATCCCCTACAAACCAAAGGTTATATATCATATTATACTCTCCCATAAAGGTCATAAAATTTATTTTAATTTTTATCTTACCTTATAAATGAACTTAGATCTCTATAGGGCTTAGGCTTATTCTAGGCATAATAGGCCTGATCTATGTTTCATGACCTAAGACCTCCCTTAAATGCCTTATCAAGAGTCTGAGGTTTAATCCTCTTTTTTTAATGTTAAAAACAAATTTACACCATTATAAGGTGATCTAATACTTCTCATTTTTTCCTCCTACCATCAACTTACCAAGCCTACAATCATGTCTATCTAAGAATGCACTTTGTCTAACATAAAATAGAGGGAAACTCCCCTATTTATCTTATCAATGTTAATATTTTA
Source organism: Torreya grandis (assembly GCA_037957365.1). Taxonomy (NCBI): domain Eukaryota; kingdom Viridiplantae; phylum Streptophyta; class Pinopsida; order Cupressales; family Taxaceae; genus Torreya; species Torreya grandis. The sequence goes on from JARHVA010001887.1 coordinate 2,402,921, forward strand.
AGGGATGGAATAGGTATTTAGGAAACTATACACTAACTATCAGGGTTGGATCATCTTTCTAAATCCTTAAAACTCTTAAATCCGTCAAGACTAGCTCATAAAACTTAATTATGTATGGACTATGAGCATGACTATAGGTTTGAGAGTTGAAACCCCTCTTTTATCTATATCCTCTCTAAGAATAATGGGAGGTGTATATCAAAATTTTGATAATGGTAATAAACATTTTCAACCATCTATACTTATGCCACATTTCCATGCTTACACCTCCCATTTGCTAGGACTAGTCTAGAAATCAGACTATAGGTGCATTTACCTTAGAAGAATGAGGATTATATAGGTGAGTATGTGTGTTTAGAAACATGTAGTAAGTGACATATAATTCTATTATTATATTATTAACATTCAATAATTTCATGGTTTTTTCCATTGGACAAGCAAGCATCCTTTACTAATATGAGCAACATGTTATTATGCTAAACTGTGAGTTATCACTCAGACCTCTCCAAGATTCCTATAGGTAGTGATAGGTAATTGAGAATAATAACCTATGATATTGATCTATTTTGGGCTACTAAATTCATTATTAAATTTAAAGTGTTCATCTTTGTCCATAGGTCATGTTTCTCATTATTACCAAGAAGTAGTCTGTCATATATATTGGTTATAGGTGGCAATTCAAGGAAAGGAAAAACTCTTGTAGGCATGTATTAGGGTCTGAATATTTATCCTTTATCTCTTGATTCAATATTTAATTCATTAAGGCTCTTCAATATTTGTTTGGGTCCCTATTAAGCTTAGATACCAGATACCCAATTCACTTATAGGTCACTATTATGTTACACAATAATTTTAGCTTCAAGTACTACAAATTTCATTAAATGTCTACAATATAAACTAGCTAGGTATGGAAAATTATTCATACTACCTTCTCTTGACCAAAAAACCAATTTATATTGTCAAATCATTGCCCTTATGCTTGGGATTCATGATGGAAATAACCAGACTTTTCTATATCCCATGTCACTCTTACTATAGAAGGATCAAATGTATGGGCAAGACATGATTTAGAGAAACTAAGGTAATGTGTCCCTTCTGCAACTATCTCCACCTATAAACCTTGAATTCAAGTCTGCCTACATGAAATGACATAACCATTATCATAATGGCTCTCTCAATGCCCTCATACCTTGATGAATATCTAAAATGAGTTTCAACACTTTCATTCTAAATCTCTCAGACCTCTACGGAGTTACCTATTCATGCTACTATAGGATGTAAGGCAGTGTTCCATGTTGGGTTCTAATAACCAATTTTTAAATCATTTGGGAAGTTTAATCTCATTGATTCCACTTTGAGGACCCTATTTTCACCTTGAAATATTCTTGTCCAACCACCATTGCTGTTTAAGGTTTCTTTCAGGTGACTATAAGTGAATATTATAAGAGTGTTGACTATGTTCATATATTAGACCTTGTACTTCACATAGAACAATCTATAGACAAATAATATTTATAAAGAAAAATCGATCACCATTATTATATGTTGAATCAAATCGTTTCATTTTTTTTAAGCAACTACAGGAAGGATAACCCTCTACAACTGATGGAAACATTGGTCTACAATTTCAATGGTCCCCTCATCTAGCAAATTGAGATAGCCTTACTCATCAATTAACCTCCACATGTTCAATAAATGATATAAACCATGAGATAAAGGTGATCATGCCTCCCAATATTAGGTACATAACTTTAATTCCATAAAACCATACAAACAAAGAAGAAACATTGAAGTGTTGGGGATAGGCAAGAAGAAAAGAGTTACAAAAATTACTAACAATGATTCATGAAGCACAAGCAGCCAATCCTCTAATTATTACCATGTATTTGAATTAAGCAAGGATTTTTATCATCCACCAAAGTCACTTGCTCTGACTCACCCCCTACTATCCATACCAAAGGAAGACTGGTTGACCATTTTTATACATCAAGGAGATTAATAGAAGAAATATGATCTAAAACTACTTGATCTTCTTGTTTTCAATGTATCACCTACATTTTGTCAATATTAAAATAGTTCCTCTTATATATTATAACATGGGGGATGTTTAATATGCCTTTTTAACACTTATCCTCTATAATAATACATACAAGTTCCATAAATGACCCAAAAATGACCCCTAAATGACATAAGACTAACTAAAGACTAAACACGAATATGGCCAAGGCTAAAGACATAGTAAATGACCTCATTAAGACCATGACACACAATTTAGACCCTAGGGGACCCCTATAACAAGTTTTCAACTATAGGGGTTGATCTAATTTGACTTATAGTCAAATTAGTCAACATTCTTGGTGATTTCCTAAGGGTGGCAAGCTAGCTATGCAAAGACTAGTAACCTACTCTTATCCATTGGGATATGGAGTCCTATGCATAGATTTGACATTGAATTACCTCTAAAACCATAGAAAATAACAAAATAACACACTAAACAACACATTAACGTAAACACACATGTGATATTAAGAACACTTAGGGAAGCACACAAAATAGAATTAAAACACACCTATCCTAGTATTTATAACACCTTAAATACTTGATGTGAAGAACAAATCACCATGTTTTAACCAGGGTCAAATATGGTACCTATTTCATCATTGCCACTCTAAGGAAGTAATTTATCATGTGAAGCATGTTTGTTAACAAACACTTCATTATGTGGATGGTCTAAAGGCTTACCATCCTTATCTCTTATTTTTTCTACATGTGTGATACTTGGAACTTTCAAGGACACTCCTTATTTCCATCCAAGAAGCTTTTTTGAAACTACAACTACCATGTCTGATTGGCACTTCTCAAACTTAATCTTAGGGATCTCTAAAGTTACTTTAACTTAATTCTCTTCACTATCATTATGTACTTGATGTATAGGACCATTAATTTTGTCTTCACTATTCCTCAACATATCATAGGGTGGTTCAACCTCAAGTTGAGGTTTTGACTACTCCCCAAACTCATACTTTTTTTCTTTGTGTTCACTAGATTCCTTCTTGACTATAACCTCTTTAAAAATAGTAAGACACTCATCCTTAAGATTAATAAGATATTCAACACCTTGATTATTAGGTTCACATTTTTTAGAGGAGAAGTAGACTTACTTAACTGTTCAAAATCCTGACTTCTGGTATGGAACCTTTGACATAGGTCATATTCTTCTTCAAGGTCATTATCTTCTTCATGGTCATAATCTTCAAGGACTTTCCCATCTTGTGTAGGAAAAATGGCATTGTTTTCTTCATCATATCAAGATATAATTATTTGAAAACTATCATCATCATACATATGAATAAGGTAATTTCCCTCATTAGCTTGTGAAAAAGAATGTTATTTTGCTTACCTCATATTTATCATATGTTACCTCATAGATGATGTATGTTCCAATATAATATTTCTCAATGTAAGTGTATGGATCATGTTCATAAGTATTTGTACCATACTCATCTAGAAATAGATCATATATGCTCTCAAGCTTAGAGGATGATCCATCATCCACAACATGGTGCTCTTAATCACTGATTGTGAAATTGAGGTTAGAGTTTGATTCTAAATAAGGTTCAATATGAAATTTATCTAGTGAATGAGTGATAATGGTTACATTTACTCTATACCTTATCTTAAAGGCCAAGATGGACCAATTATCTGAGAGGTAGCCTCTTATCTTGGCTATGAAATCCCTTGAGAGCCAAATATAAATTTGAGTAGGCAAGTCAACCAATATTATGTCTTAAAGGATAGGAAATCTAGGACAATCATTAAGGAAAACTTTCGAACCCTTAACAAGTGCCACTAACCTAGTTGGCATCCCATAAATTTGAATCACTCCCATATTATATGGTTCATAATTTAGTCCTAATTTATTAACTACAACCTTGGGCATGATTGAATTACTAGCTCCGCTATCTACTATGTAGTTGTGGATAAGCTTGTCTCCTATAATGAGAATGATGTAGAAGGGTGGATGATTCTTAGATTTGGAAGAGGGATAAAAAATGGGATTAGTAATATTGGTGAGATCAACATTTCTATGAATTGATGGTTGAGGGCTAACATGAATTTGAGGCAACTACTCTTGAAAGAGCTCTTTTTGACCAGGAAAGTGAAACATTTCCTAAAGAAACATAGATGCCTTACCACCCTTAAAAGAAACCAAAATATTCAAAAAAGGAACACTCACCTTTTCTTATATCCTTGAATTCAAGGAAGTGTTTGGATCTTGAGACATTGGATCACTTTGATTCACCCTTCCAACATTCTCATTTGAAGAAGGTGCATAAGCTGTAAGGAATATCATATTTGTAGTAACACCTTCCAACCTTATAGGAGGACTATTTGAACTTCTACCAATACCATGGGTATCTCCCAAGGCCTTCCCCTTTGATCTAGTATTTTCTATAACTAAATAATTCTTATTGAGAATAAAGGTGTTTTCCATTAGAAAGTTTGTAAGGTTTAACTTTTGGGGCTACCATACTTCATTTGCTTGCATGAAAACTTCATATTCTATTGAAAACTGAGGAGTGGCTCTTCTTTGAGAAAATAAATCTTTCTTTCCACCTTTATTTTCATCCATGAATTATCCTTTCTATCATTCCTCTCCTTAGACTAGATTACTATGCACCAGGACCATAGATTTTTTATTGGAGGTAGAACTTGGGTTGTATGCATTGGTAGTCCTACTGAAGTTAGACTATCCCTTCCCTCTACCTAACCATATTTTTGAGGTGGGAACATATTTCCTTATTGAGGATAAGGGTAGGGTTTTTGGTTAAATCCATACTATAGATGTACTTACTTATGCTCAACTTCTAAGGCCTTAATCCTTGCATCTTTACCAATAACATCTTCTCCCTTCTTAAGGTCAATTATAGACTTGGTATGTGCATTAGGAACTTGAGAAACACTTGGTATATAATCATTTATGTTTGGTAGTAGAGGTAGATAAGCTTTTGGAGGAAAATTCATAGCTTGTATTAAGACATTCTTTGCTCCAACGGCAAGGTCATATGCTTCACATAAGGTGTAACCACCCATGGATTACAACATTATATATGTGTGTGTATATATATAGACACACACACACACACACACACACACACACACACACACACATACATATATATACATATACATATACATATATATACATTTACATATATATATATATATACATATATACATATACATATACAATATATATATACACACACATATATACATATATATACACATATATACATACATACATATATATATATATATATATATATATATATATATATATATGTATGTAAGTACCAATAGCCCTTAGATATATAAGGAATACAAAGCTTGTATGTGGTTTTATGGGAGGAGGTAACCTATGCTAATTCCTTTGGAATCACTCATTAAAATCATGCATAGTCTCTTTGGGGGATCTTTGAATCACATTGAGCTAGTGGATAAGTGATGCGTGATTACTTTTATCTTAAAAACTTGATGTCAAAAACTATCCAAAATCATCCCAAGTTCTTATATAGCCTTCGAGTAATGTCCTATACTAGTCAAGTGTTTTCCATCTAAGGGACATGACAAGGAGTCTAATGGAAATGTTGACCTCAGTAACATTATGAAATCTAGTTTTTTTTATATATCCCTAATATGTTCACTATGAGTGACATGACCTTCACCATTGAATTTGGGAACACTTTTGGTAGGATTAGGGTGTATATCATCATATGCATTGAGGTGGATATGATTTTCAATGTTAAAGGCTAGGAAGGAATTATTCCAACCAATGTTGTCCTCAAGCTCCTCTTCACTCTCTTAATCTTCTTGGCTTATAAATTCATCTTGCTCTTCAAAGGTTAAGATAGGCTTATTATGTTTAACTTCAAGAGGATAAATACACTTGAAAACACCCTATCATTTTTTTTCAACTTTAGATAGATAAATACACTTGAAAACACTTCATGTGACCTGTTAGAGTGGAAACTTATTGCATCAAACATGAAAGAGTTGAGAGAAAGGAAGGATAGATACTAATCACTTGAACTTTTACTATACACTACTTCAACACATATACAATATATTTTTTTAACTCAAAACTAGATATAAAATATTATTTCAAAGGCAAAGTACAATATCAATCTAGCAGTGATTCACCACACTAGGTGTGGAATTAGAATACAAAATCCAAAATGGCTTGCATTTATAGAATGTGAGAAGAAAAAGAAGAAAGTGGAGATCAAGGGTCATAATGTCACATTTCAAGGAATTAAAACTAGTTACATTGCATAAGAGTGAAGTGGATAATAGATGTCTTAAAGTTCCTCTTAGACAAATGTCCATCTTAAGCATAAAACTCTCTAAAACTAGCATAAAAGTCTTCAAATGGTTTTCTTGAAAACTTCCTTCATGATGAGGCATCCCTTGAGCACTTGAAACTAGAATATGGAGATTTGACACATGTTCACTATATGAGGGGGGTTATAAACATGTTATGATAGTCACCAGATGTGTCACTAACTATTATCCATTTTTTAGACACTTATTCTCACCATGTGTAGTCATTCATTATCCCTCTTGGTCTCATGATTCACATTTGTCACCCAAATTTCCTTCAATTTCTCAATAAAATCCTTGGAAGAGGGTTTAAGACACATTTATATATTATCTTTTCCTCCCATTCCAAAAGTCAACTTCTCTTACTCTTACTTGGTAGTCACTCTTCATTTTCACTATTTGTCCAAGACTAGTTGAGATAAATGGTGTAACAAAGATGTTTCCATCATATTATAAGATGATAAATAGATACAGAGGTTTAAAATAGGTCTTGATTGATCCCCTCTAATGGATCTCATTCTTCAACTCTCCTTTATACCTATAAAACAAGTCAAATCTTTGTAAAAACCCTATGTTAGGCATGGTCCATACAAGTAGGGTACAAAAAAATTGGATTAGAAGGAGCATGGGAGAGTATTAAACAATTATAGAACAATTTTAATGTAAAAATATCCCATATGAGTGCATCTCTGTTAGTTTGTTCTCCATTAGGTCAAAGATAGGGTTTTAGGAAGAATTTATTAGGTTTTGGTTCTTAGGGATTGTTCATAAAACTTGGACATCTAAAACCTAAATAAATGCCACTAAAACTAATTTAGGGTCCTCCTTCAACCATTAATATCTAATTGGGTCACCATGCTTAGTTTTGAAATAGGTGTGAGCTATTGAAGATAGTCCATCAAGCTTTATAACACGTTTTACATACCCCTGTAATGAAAATAGGTTAAAATAACCAACTCTATATGATACCTTACAATCCAAAGGTTATATATCATCTTATACTCTCCCATAAAGTTCATATAATGCATTGGAATGTTCACCTTACCTTATAAATTAAATTAGACCCCTGTAGAGCTTAGGCATATTCTAGGCATAATAGGCTTGACCTATGTTTCATGACCTGAAACCTCATCTAAATTCCTTATCAAGACTTTAAGGTATTTTAATATTTTTTCATGTTAAAAACAACTTTTTAATTTATTATAATGTTATCCAAGACTTCTTTTGTTGTCTTCCTACCATATACTTACCAAGCCTGTAGTTAGGTTTGTCTAGGAGTGTCATCAATTTGAGATATAATAAAGGGAAAGTCCCCTATTTTTCTTGTTAATGTGAAGATATGTAAGGTTGGAATAGGTTTTGAGGACCATATACACCATATCACAATGTTAGATCACCTTTTTAAAACCTTTAAAATCTTGAATCTCTTAATACTAACTCATAAGACTTGACTCTGCATGGACTGTGAACATGACTATAGGTTTCAAAGTTGAAAAACCTATTCGATCTATCTCCTCTCTGAGAATCATGTGTGGTGTATATCACCATTTTTATAATGGTCATCAATATGTTCAACCATATATACTTACGTCACATTTCCAAGCTTACACCTCCCATTTACTAGGACTAGTCTACAAATTAGAATGTAGGTGCATTCACCTCAGGAGAATGTGGCTCTTGTAAGTGAAGATGTGTGTTTCGAAATATGTAGGAAATATCATCTAGTTATTAAATTGAATTATGAACATTCAATAATTTCTTATTTTTGTCCATTTGAAAATCAAGCATCCCTTACTAGTATGAGCAAATTGTTATTATGTTAGACTATGAATTGCCACTTAGACCTGTCCAAGCTTCTTGTAGCTAGTGATAGGTTTTTAAACACCATAAACTATGTTATTTATCTCTTTTTAGGTAATTCAATTAATTCTTAACTTTAATTTTTTCATGTTGATCTATATGTCATGTTTTTCATTACCACCAAGAACTAGTTTGTCATATATATTGGTTCTAGGTGGCAATTCAAGGAAAGGAAAAACTCCTATAGGTGTGCATTAGGGTTGTTCCTTTCTCTCTCAGTTTAGTATTGAAGTTAATAAGACTCTTTAATAATTTTTTGGGTCCCTCTTAAGCTTATAAACCATATATCCATTCCATTTATAGGTCATTATTATGTTATAAGATCATTTTAGCTTCAAGTACTATATATTTCATTGAATGTCTACATTAGAAACTAATTGGGAATGGAAACTCCTTCATACTACCTTATCTTGACCAAACAACCAATTAATCTTATCAAATCATTGCACCTATGTTTGCAATTTATGATGAAAACAACCAGACTTGTCTAGACTACATGTCACTCTTACTATAGAAGGATCAAATGTATGGGCAAAACATGATTCAAAGAAACTAAGGTAATGTGTCCCTTTTTCAGGTTTCTCCACCTAAAAACCTTGAACTCAAGTTTTATTACATGAAATGACATAACCATTATTAAAATGGCTCTCTTAATGCCATTTTACCTCAATTAAGTTCTCAAATTAATTCCAACACTTTCATTCCAAATATCTCAAACCTCTATGGAGCTACCTATAGGTGTTGCTATAGGATGTAAGATAGAGTGCCAAGTTGGGTTCTCAAAACCAATCTTTAAACTATTTGGGAAGTTAAATCTCATTATTTCCACTATAAGGACCCTCTTTTCACCTTGAAAAACTCTTGTAAACACACCATTGTTATTCAAGTTTTATTTCACTTGACTATAAGTGAATATCGTAAGAGAGCTAATTGTGTGCCTATATTAGACCTTGTACTTCACATAGAACACTCTTTATACAAATAACCTTCTTGAAGGATAAATTATCACCATTATTAGATGTTGAATTCAAGAATCTCATATTTGTTCCAAATCCACTACAAGAAGGATAATCCTCTACAACTGATGAAAACATTGGTCTATAAGCTCAATCATCCCCTCAACTAGTAAACTGAGATAAACTTGCTCATTAGTTCACCTACACATGTGAAATCAAGCTTGAAAACCATAATATAAGGGTGATCATTCCTACAAACATCATTTACATAACTTGAATTGCACATAACCATAATATAAGGGTGATCATTCCTATAAACATCATTTTTGATCTTTTTATTTTCAATATAACACCTACATTTTGTCAGTATTAAAATAGTTCCTCTAATATATTCTGATATGAGGGATGTTAAATATGCATTTGGAACACTTTTACTCTATGTTAAATCATCCATTTTCCATAAGTGACCCAAAAATGAACCCTATATGACATAAGACCAACTAAAGACTAAAAATGAATATAACCAAGGCTAAAGACACATTAAATGACCTCATTAAGACCATGGTAAATAATTTAGACCCTAGCAGACCCCTATAATAAGTATTAAATAATATGGGGTTGACTTAATTTTACTTGTGGTCAAATTAGTTTATAATTAATGTGGTAGTGTATCCCTTATCTTAGTTTAGCAGATCCATCTTGGTCATGATCACAAATATCTAATGTATCAACATTCAAAAGTATAAGTAAGATTTATCTTCTCTGAGATAGGATTGATTAATAAATCAATTGAATTTCCCTTTGCATATAATGAGTGGATACTATTACTTTTGGATTCATGAATGATATGAATGTAAAATAATATTCAAGACTAGAGATGGCTTATATGAGTGGATGTTGATGCCATTCAGACTATCTAATGTAGTCCACACATTTATGAAGGTCATGAATACAATATTGCAAGATTACATTGGTAAGTTTGTATTGGTTTATTTTTAAGACATTTTAATATTTAAAAATAGTAAATATGATCACTTAAGACATTTAAAAATGATATTAGAATTGTTAAGAAAGGATAAGCTTTATCCAAATATGAAGAAGTGAAAGTTTATGAAAAATAGTTTGGTATTTCTAGGGTTTGTAGTTTCAATAGATGGTGTCAGAATGGATGAAGAAAAGGTAAAATAAATTTTTGAGTGGCCTATTCCATGTGTGTGTGTGTGTGTGTGTGTGTGTGTGTGTATGTCTATATATATATATATATATATATATATATATATATATATATATATATATATATATATATATATATATATATGTATGTATATATATATATAGATATATGTATATATATACATATATATATACATATATATATATAGACATATATATATATATATGTATATATACATATATGTATGTATATATATATATATGTATGTATACACACACACACACACACATATATACATACATATGTATATATATATATACATATACATATACATATACATATACATATACATATACATACATCTATATATATATACATATACATATACATATACATATACATATACATATACATATACATATACATACATCTATATATATATATACATATACATATACATATATATATATATATACATATATATACATATACATATACATATATATATATATACATATATATATATATATACATATATATATATATACATACATATATATATGTGTGTGTATATATATATATGTATATGTATATATATCTATATATATATATATATGTATATATATATATATATGTATATGCATGTATGTATGTATGTATGTATGTATATATATATATATATATATATATATACATATATATATATATATATATATATATATATGGTTTATAAAATTATTATATAAATTTCATTCAAAAATTTAGTAGCATTATTCCATAGAGGAAAATAATTTGTGTGGTCAAGGGTGGTAACATAAATTAAATTAAAATGAATAAATGACAAGAGTATAATTATGGAAACTCATAGGAGCTGAGTTGTTTTCAATCAAATAAGCATGATGCAGAGGCCTATCTTCTAAAGGCCACAACATTTGATCTACATGTCTAATTTAGATCTCATTCATGCCAAGAAAAAGGTCTTATAAGTTTTAATTAAGACATAAACCACTCTATTTAGTTAAGGAATGTTTAATAATTTTTAAAAGGTTGTACATTACCATTTAAGGGAGGGTTTGAACGTATATTTTAACATAATTTTTGGGGTTTTTACTTTTTAGAAATAGAGCATTTTTGTAACCAAACATGAACATGAGTTGAAAATTTTCCATTAAGTTAATTTTAGTTTTTATAGGATATCTATGTTTTTAGGCCCATTTGAGCTTGCATGCAAAAATTAGTAAAAATAGTAGTTGAAAAACTTACTAGAAGATGAAAGTTACTAACAATAAAAATTACTAAAAAAAGCATGGGTGGGTTAGCTTTAATTATATTTTGATTCATATAGATTGTTGAATTATGCATGTCAACTCAAATTTCTAGATAATCTTTATTTATATGATCTTATGTAATATTTTATTCATTCAATGAGAATTGAAAGACAACATTGCTTTCATGTAATTTTTGAGTTTTATGTTTATTGATATTTTACTTAACTAGACTTTGTTTTCATCATTGGTATCAGAGCCTGGTTCAAATTTTAGAGGTAATATCTTTGTGAATTTTTATTGGTTTTTGAAAATTATATTTTAGAGAGTATTATTTGATTGAATAATATTTGTAAACATGTTGAGAGGATGAGGAGGAATTGCTCATATGAATAGTTCTATATAAGAGCATTAGAGGCAAGTGGAACAACTAACCACAATTATAACAAATCAAAGACAAAGTCAAGTGGAAGATTAAACAAAAGAATAAAAATATCATGAAGATGAAATTTAGAAAGAAGAGGAGTGAGAAAAACCACCACTAATGGAAGATAGGATAGTTAGGGATTTAGAGGAAAGGAACAAAGGAAACAATGTTGACATTCCAGATTATTGGGTAGTTTAAAACAATAGGAGTTGAAAGATTACATAAACAACATGGAGAAAATTTTCTAATGAAAAACTCTAAGATAATAAATAAATTAAATTTTTCATACACTAAATTGAATGGTCATGGAATTATTTGGTAGGATCACCTACAAAAAGAGAGTTAGAGTTAGAGTAAAGAGAATATTAACATGTAAAACAAGATGGAGAATAAACTTAGGGATAAATTTATTCCTTTAAACCCTATACATAAGATTATAAAATTTAAGGTAAAAGGATAAATATTATAAAATATTATACAGATGACTTTTACAAACCTTCCATATAATTGGAGTGATATAACTTTATAGGGTTATGTAATTTAAATCCTAGGTTATTAATAGGTTTGTGTATAGTAAATCAGGGTATAAAATATGCAATAAATACAACTATTGATTTGTAATATAATTGACCTAGTTTCACCTTTATAAAATAAAATTAGTTATCTAAACAATAAATTAATTGAAAAATAACTAAGATAGAAGATCTGGAGGCTACAAACTAGGATAAGAGCTAATCTAAGTGTCATGGATAATATCTAGGTGTCAAAACCCTTCCTGAACAATAGCATCCTAACTGGATAGTAGTACCAGTGGCACTAGCATCCTCCTTTTGGTGATAGTGTCCTTTGTTCATAACTATTATAAGCTTTTGGGTACACCTATCTTTGAGTTTTCCTATCCTTTTCCTATGTGCATGAGTTATGGCTCCCTATTCATGACCTATTTTTACTAATTTTATATGTAAACCCTAGACATCCATATTTTTAAGGCATCCAATTGGCATAAGAAGTAAAGTGTGATGTTAGTCGGCTAGGATGGACATCATCAAAACCCCCTTGTGATGAGGGTTGCCTACATACCAATACTCTAAAGAGGGATCAAACTTGATGTATTTCTCCCCACCTCAATGGTGGTGTAAGTGCAAGAGAAGCTCATATGAATGCTTATTTTAGTGTTTTTGATTGGAGATTGAGACTATAAATCTTTGTATTCTGATCCTAAGATGGTTGTAGATGATTGTATATATAAGTACGGCAAAATAGGGATTAAAAACCTTGATTTTGTACAACATTTTTTGAGTTAATTTGTTTTATTTCATCTTATGTCCATTTATTGAATAAAGGTATAAAATTCATATATATATATATATATATATATATATAATTCTAGTGCTTATGTGGATATTAAAATAAGTATAGATTGAACCTAGTGGTTTCTTATTTGAAAAGATATCTATTGGTGACAAAAACTAGAAAAATACCATAGCACCCAAACTAGGACACTATCTCCATTAGCACTATTATCCAAGTTATGGAACTACCATCTAGGTGGTATAACTTGAGGCACAAGGGGATAAGATAATAAAATGAGGGTCTATGACTAATTTAGGGATGTTTAAGGATGTGTGTGGCCTATAAAAGGACTAGATAATTAAGTAAATACACCCTTAAATGGTTAGGGATAAGTTGTGTATAGGTGGTCTCACATAACACTCTTACCACTGAAGTGTCATTTTTAGATGATTACATTCCCCACACCCCTTATATATAAACGTATCAAATTTAAATGATTGGGATAAAGGAAAAATAGGTGTACCTAGTTTTACCTAAGAGGTGAAACCTGTGAATTTGGGTTTGAGTGTATGAGGTGTGTTTGATTGTATGTCCTAAAAATGAAATGTGTATAAATTAGTCCTTACTTAAGAGATACCAAAAGAAAAAGAAAAATTTATTAAAGAGATAAGAGAGATGAAAGGAATAAATACACCTCACTGGTTATGTGAACCAATGCATAAACTTGGTGATATCCTATGTGTATGCATGTACATGGTGATAAATCAGTAAATATCCTAGATTGAGCTAATGTCTTACTCAATCCCCATATATGGGTGGCTCAAAAAGTCAATCTAGTTTTGAATTCATCATTTCCCACCATTTTTTCATGGATAATGACATTTGAATAACTTGGATTAGATTGATGGTGTGTCCAAACCTCTCATGTAGGTGGCTAAAAAACACAAGTAGACTACTCCATTTTTGGCTACCCATGTGTAGTAGACACATCTAAAACTAAAAATGTGTGATGTAATTGAAATTGTATAATATGGCTCTAAGCCACTCAAGAACTCTAAAATGTAAAATGTCTTTAGGCCACTAAGGATTGCCAACTACTATAGATGGAGTAAGGCATCAATGTGGTGTATAACTTGGAATATAGTGTCTAGTGTGTACAACATAGAGAATGACATAGATTTTTTCATTCCATATAATCAATTGGTGCAGAAGTGATAATATAAAAACATTATGATGTGCACATTCCCTCAAATCTAATATCTAAGTATATGGATTCTGGATTGAGTTGTAATCATCTAATTTGAGTAACTAAAATTGAAATGGGAATGATCATGTCTCACATGATACCCCAAATTTGAGAAAATTATTATTATTCTATGCTAAAATAATATAAAAGTATTAATCTATAGCTAAACCTACGCAAACCTGGACTGTACCTATTATAATTTTCTCTCCAATCTAAAATTTCCTAACACTAAAGCTAATAGATAATAGCACCATATCTAGATAATAAAAATGGTGGCACTAGTGGCCCATTTTAGGATATAATGTCCAACTATACTGATTTTTGTACTCTATGCCTATGTGTTAAAAACTATACTTTGATTAGATTAAGATAACTTGATCTCTATGACAAACCTCTATGAATTCCCCCTATTTTGAGGGGAGTTGTTGATATTGTGAAAGAATTATCCTTAAAAGAAAAATCTCTACAAGATGTGTGTTAGCTATAACATATATGATATATGTGTAATAAACCAATATAATGTAAATAATGTTGTTCTCAAAATTAGCTATGCTTGTTTTTGGAACAACCCCTATGAAACTTGTCTGTTTCATGTTTTCTCTCTAGGTTCATCTTTCGAGGCAAGTTTATCTTGATCTCAGGTTTTGTTGACTGACATCTTTGAAGAGTTTGCAACCTTTCTTAGTTATGTTTTCCCAGCAAACATGAAATTCATTGTGTTTTTAATGTGATCAGAATGTCTGAATTTTGATAAATTTCAAAGAGTTAGCTTTTTTTAGCAAATTGCAAGGGCGGCAAAATTTGCTGCCACTACATATTTTTCAACAAATATGCAAGGGCGACAAAATTTGCCGCCACTGCATATTTTTTAGCAAATATGCAAGGGTGGCAAATTTTGCTGCCACTGCATATTTTTTAGCAAATATGCAAGGGCAGCAAAATTTGCCGCCACTACATATTTTTTAGCAAATATGCAACGGCGGCAAATTTTGCCGCCACTGCATACCTTCCCCTCATTTTTGCTATCTTTGGAAAATTTTCATTTTCCTATTTTTCGTGCCTGCTCCCCTTTTCTTCCACTTTCTAACCTACTCACGTCTCATCCCTTTCAAGTACATTTCCCTGATCGTGACCATCAAATGTGCAGTTTTCTTAGCTTTCTACTTTTTTCCCCTAATTACACAATCATGATTCATGCTGCAGTTTCTCTAAAGGATCACTCTTCATCGGCATCCTTTCAAAAAAAAGTTTTTCCAAATCACTGAAGTTTCTCTGAAGAAGTCAAAGACAATGAAGTATAAGCATCAAGGTGTTTTTCCAATTTCTTAAATTGTTTTTAAATGTTGATCACATTAAGGATATAGAGATTGGGCACGTGGATATGGTCGAGTTCATAGAAAGAACCAAATTAGGCATCTATCGCTATGTACGATGCTCATCTAAAGAAGTCTGATGGTAAGAGCTAAACCTTTTTTCCCCTTCTCTCTTCTTCTTCTCTTCTCATGCACTTTTGTCGTGAAAAAGTGCATGCAATTTTGTAATGTGTAATTACATGTAAAAAATATGGAAAAATATCTCAAAAGTAAAAGATGAGTCATCTTTGACTTAGATATTTTTATATTATAATCTTTTTAATTTTTGAAGGTTTCTCCTTATATATAGTGGAGACCTCTTTTGTAAATGGATCTCTGATAATTGAGAGCAAAAACTCTATTGAAATTGAGACACTTTTTGAGACTTTGTGCTCAACTTGTAAATCATATTTTGTTGAATGAATGAGAAACATGTTTATTTCAAACTTTGTGTTGAAGTGATCTAGGTTATTTAGGAAATAGTTCTTATGTCCTCTTTCTTGATAATCTCTTATTTGTTTGATTTAATAAGCAAAGTGTGTGTTTGTTGATATTATTTGAGGACATTTATAAAAGATATAAGAGAGACTTTGAGCTAATTTTATCTTGGTGATCCTTTTATCTTTTCTAGTTTTAGGTGAAGCCTTTGTGCTTCATTTCACTCTACGGTTACACTTGTTCTAGATCAGTGAAGGAGACAACGGAAAACTTTGTGCTTACGTGGGTTTTCTTGTGAACTTTATTACTTTAGGTGATTTTTTGCTCTACGTTGGATGTCATTCTTGAAAGAAGAAAATTGTTGTTGGCCAATGACCAGGATTTCTCTCTCTCTTGTTCCTTGTACATCACCTCTGAAAAAAGAGAGGTGGATGTTGTTATACCACCTTGAGTATGACTTTTTGCTTAATTATATATACATATAGCATATAAATGTTCATAGCAAACCTCCCCTTAATGAGAGGAGAGATTTACCTCATCCAGATCTAGTAAGCCCACACTTTTTGTGGCATAAATCTCCCTGTGTTGTGTTTGATATACCCATTTTGTCATCAGTTAGTTGACGACAAAATATTCACCCAACAATTTTTGGTGACTCCATTGGGGATGAGCGCACAGTTTGAAGTCCCAAAATTTAAACTGAAGTAGATCCAACTCTTTTCCATTTTTATTTTGAAATCTAGAAACTCCACACTACACAAGAAGCCATAGATCTAAGGGTGTCTTTAACCCTGTGTTTGAGCTAGCACAGTAGAGCAATTTTGATCTGTTTCCTCCACCACCTTTCCTCCAACGATCTAGGAGTCTTCCTCCTGACCTTATCGGGTCACCAACGCAAGGTAGAGCTTCTTTTCCTACTGTTAATAGTGCACTACCTAAAAATACCCCACCAAGGTTTGTTGTCCCGCCATTTAATCATCCTAACATAATGTCTCAAGGCCCATGGGGCAATTCCTTTGGTCCTCTTAATTTGACCGCACCCTTGCATGAACTACCTCGTAGTTCTAGGAAAAAAAATTCCTAAGTTTTTTGGTGATAAGAAGGTTCATCCTGATGAGCATATTGTCACTTTCTCCATAGCATACAGTGTAATCGATGTGGAATTTGAGGATGTAGCAGTGAGAATTTTCATAGAAACTTTGCAAGGTGCTACCGCATATTGGTTCTACCACCTTCAAGCTCAAACTATAACTGACTAGAATACACTAAAGTCTATATTTGAAGCTAGATTTAAGCTTGCTGAAGATGCACATGCCTTGTTAGCTCAGCTAACACAGATGAAAAAAGAATCCCAAGAACCCATGAGGGATTTCATAGCCAAATTCATTAAGTTAAAGAACCGAATTCTAACTGTTGCTCAACCCACGCCAGAAAATCTTAAGTGTTTTTTATTAACTCACAACTTCCCTAAGTAATTTTTCTATTGAGGCGTGTTGGCCATATGGATCTAGCATTGGCTCAAAATTTTGCTACTAAGATTGAGGATGATCTTATCCTAGAAGGTAAGATCAAAAAAGACCCTAGTAAAAATAGATTCTCTTCATCTACTAAAAGCTCTTCTATAGGCACTATAGATCCTATGGTGCAAAAATTGACAAATGAACTACTAGCTCTCAGAAGACAAATGGCCCAAGTTATGTCTGCTTTTCCTAATTGGGATATGCCAAGGAGGACATTTTAGAATCAAGCATACCAAGGCAATGGTGCTAGGAATCAAGGGCAGTCAAATCATCTTCCTCCCCCACAGAGGAGCCTCACCCTTGAAGCCCCTCCAACCAACTCAATGATTGGATATCTGGAAATAGAACATGCTTCCCCTTTCAAACCTAAGTTGGACCAACAAGATGATGTTAATCTCTTCAAAGAGCAAGAAGAAGAATTAGCTAGCGACTCTGTCATTGATTACCTGAGTTATCAAGATGAACCCAAAAGTGAGGGGAATGTAGTTAAGGGATCATATGCCATATTCACCTGGTCCTAGAATCGATGAACCCAACAAGTTGATAAAGAAAAGATAGAGGAGCAACCTCAGCCAACAGTTTCAATTGTCAAGTGGGGAACCACTCTGCCCTTCCAACCAAAGGACCCAGTGACTGTTGGAAAGGTATGTACCCCAAGCATCTCTACACCCTCTACTTCAACTTCGCAAACTAGCCCTCCCCCTCCCAAAAACCAAAAAAGTGAACTCCCATCCTCTGTGCCTAGTTCAATTCAGACATTTGACATAATTGAGCATGTCAGAAAGACTAAAATTCAAATGTCTAAATTTGAATTTCTACAAGCCCATCCTAAACAGTTGGACAGGTTGGTGGAATGTGTGAAAGGTACAGTCATCCCTGCAGGACAAGAAATTCTAAGGGGAAATCATGATCCCCCAAAGAATGTATCCACCCAGAATAACCTTGTCATTTCTTTCCCTGTTGCCTCTAAGAAAGTAGATCCTTTCTATGTTTCCCTGTTAATAAACGGTCGCAAGCTGAACAACTGCATCATTGATTTTGGTGCATTTGACAACATCACACCTGCTAAAGTGGCAGAACCTCTTGGTCTCACATTGACTAAAACCTTTGGGAGATGCTTCTCCATGGAGAACAAACAAGTACCATTATTAGGCAAAACCAAAGATGCCCAATTCACATTTATAACATTCCCTGACAAGAGGATCAAGATGATAGTTCTGGTAGCTAACATCCCAGCTTCATATGGCATTCTAATCAGATGAAAATTTTGTAAGGATGTCAGAGGGGAATTGAGCATGGACTTGTCCTAGGCAAGAATCCCTGTGAAAGGCATGATGTAGAGGTTGCTTCCTGAGAGAGAAGCAAAGTATAGTGGTCACCCGAATGTCAGCCCCTATAGCTCAAATTTTGTTTGAGTCCTTAGGTAGGGGTAATTATTTTCTAACCACGAGAGAGGTTCACAAAGAGCCTATTAAAGCCCTTGAGAATGCCAACCAAAAAATTGGTTCAGACAAAACAATGACAAGTGGGCCTAATAGTGCCAATCAGTGGTAGGTGTCAAATGAGGACAATCAAATCAGGTGTTGAATGGAACCACAAGAGCAACTAATTATGGTAGATGACCATGCTGTTGCACGTCATGATCAAGAAAAAGAACTCTTTGCCCAAAAAACAAAGATTCATGGTTTTCAGATCAAAAGACAAATCTTGTTGTGGGGCAAGAGGAGAAAACCAAAGTGAAGGCACAAGAAATTAGTTTCTTGGTGGAGATTCCCATTCACACATCATCAATTCTGGGGAGAAAATGGCCTCTTGCTAGTTTATCAAGATAGAGCACCATTATCACTACCTCTCAGGGCATAGCATATGAAGTACTTTAATTCTTAAAGTACCAAATAAATTTGCCTATACATTTGTATATTTGTAAAGTCTTTGTTTTGTTTTGTACTTTTTATTTTTTTTATCGCCTTTCTTTTTGGGTAGCATGACTCCGTAGCCCAATGGCAAACTTCAAGGCACTGGAGATTCTAGATTTTACTCCCTTTAATCACTTTTTGCAAGCAGAAGGAAGTTTCCCAATAGGAGCCAGTTGTTGTTCTCAAAATTAGCTACGCTCATTTTGGAACAACCCCTACGAAACTTGTTTGTTTCATGTTTACTCTCTAGGTTCATCTTTTGAGGCAAGTTTCTCTTGATCTGAGGTTTTGATGACTAACATCTTTGAAAAGTTTGTGACCTTTCTTAGTTATGTTTTCCCAGCAAACTTGAAATTCATTGTGTTTTTAATGTGATCAGAATGTCTGAATTTTGATAAATTTCAAAGAGTTAGCTTTGTTTTTCAACAAATATGCAAGGGCAGCAAAATTTGTCACCACTGCATATTTTTCAACAAATATGCAAGGGTGGCAAATTTTGTTGCCACTGCATACCTTCCCCTCATTTTTGTTATCTTTGGAAAATTTTCATTTTCCTATTTTTCGTGCCTGCTCCCCTTTTCTTCCACTTTCCAACCTGCTCACATCTCATCCCTTTCAAGTACATTTCCCTGATAGTGACCATCAAATGTGCAGTTTTCCTAGCTTGCTACTTTTTTCCCCTAATTAAAAAATCATGATTCATGTTGGAGTTTCTCTAAAGGATCCCTCTTCATCGGCATCCTTTCAAAAAAAGTTCTTCCAGATCACTAAAGTTTCTCTAAAGAAGTCAAAGACAATGAAGTATAAGCATCAAGGTGTTTTTCCAATTTCCTCAGTTGTTTCTAAATGTTGATCACATTAAGGATATAGAGATTGGGCACGTGGATATGGCCGAGTTCATAGAAAGAACCAAATCAAGCATCTATCACTATGTACAATGCTCATCTGAAGAAGTTTGGCAGCAAGAGCTAAACCTTTTTTCCCCTTCTCTCTTCTTCTTCTCTTCTCATGCACTTTTGTGGTGAAAAAGTGCATGCAATTTTGTAATGTGTAATTACATGTAAAAAAATATGGAAAAATATCTAAAAAGTCAAAGATGAGTCATCTTTGACTTAGATATTTTTATATTATAATATTTTTAATTTTTGAAGGTTTCTCCCTATATATAGTGGAGACCTCTTTTGTAAATAGATCTCTGATAATTGAGAGCAAAAACTCTATTGAAATTGAGACACTTTTTGAGACTTTGTGCTCAACTTGTAAATCATATTTTGTTGATTGAATGAGAAACATGTTTATTTTAGACTTTGTGTTGAAGTGATTTGGGTTATTTAAGAAATAGTTCTTATGTCCTCTTTCCTGATAATCTCTTATTTGTTTGATTTAATAAGCAAAGTGTGTGTGTTGATATTATTTGAGGACATTTCTAAAAGATAGAAGAGAGACTTTGAGCTACTTTTATCTTGGTGAACCTTTTATCTTTTGTAGTTTCAGGTGAAGACTTTGTGCTTCGTTTCACTCTACAGTTACGCTTGTTCCAGATTAGTGAAAGAGACAATGGAAGACTTTGTGCTTACGTGGGTTTCCTTGTGAACTTTGTTACTTCAAGTGATTTTCTACTCTACGCTGGATGTCATTCCTGAATGAAGAGGAATGTTGTTGGCCAACGACCAGGATTTCTCTCTCTCTTGTTGCTTGTACATCACCGCTGAAAAAAGAGAGGTGGATGTTGTTATACCACCCTGAGTATTATTTTTTGCTTAATTATATATACATATAGAATATAAATATTTATAGGGAACCTCCCCTTGATGAGAGGAGAGATTTACCTCATCCAGATCTAGTAAACCCACACTTTTTGTGGTGTAAATCTCCCTATGTTGTGGTTGATATACCCATTTTGTCATCAGTTAGTTGACAACAAAATATTCACCCAACAAATAACTAGCATTAAAATGTAAGATAATCTAAGCATTAATATGTAATGTATGATGTATGTTAGATATATAATTCATAAGGTTGTTAAGACATATATAATAATGTATATGAACCAAAAATATGAGTAATAAATTGAGTAAATACCTAGGTGTATGGGGTATGATGTCCATCAAGGCACCCAAGGAAGAAGGGGAGATACATGAGGTCCCTTATGGCATATAAAACTAATGTGTGAAATAATTAAGAAACAAGTTTCATGGCCATAATGCATACATGAAACAATACATACAAAACACATAAGGCACATAGAGTAGGCCGAGGGGAATAATACAAGGGATATGGGCACATGTCACTAAATCTAATAAATACATACATAAATGCATCTGTTTTAATGTCCACATATGTAAAAAATAAGTAGGTTGGCATAGAGCCACATAGAAGGACATGTTCAAATTTATGCATACATAATTAGTAAGGCATACACAAGGACATGGGAACATGTTAAAATCATACATACAATGAAAATAAGTGACATAGATATGTATAGAAATGGCATCTTCAAATTCCCTTGAATAGATGTAAAAGTATATAGACATAATCAAGTCCAAACTAGGAAATCTAAAAATGAAAGTATGCATGAATGTGTTTACAAATTTGTATAAGATTAAGATGTACATAATCTGAGTCTAGAGTAGTAGTAGTCAATAAAAAATAAGAGTAGTTTAGGATGATCAATATCAAGATATAATAATGTTAAATCTTTGACATAGAGTATTTGAATATGTAACCTATCAGTCATAACTATGTATATGATGCCCCCAAATGGGTGATGTATCAAATGAAGAACCTGTGTATCTATGTATATGCCTCCATTGGGTAAATAGTAAAATATATAGATACGTGTGGTGGGTATTGGTCTTGTAAATATCTAAAAAACCTAGAAGAGAACAAGTGAAGCATGTATGTATGATAAAAACTAACTATACTAAGATATCTACCATATGTAGTGCCTAAAAAATTTAATAAGTATAAACATGGAAATGCATACAATCTATAATTTGTATTTTTTGAGAAAATATTTGCATTTTTTTGTGTTTTCACATATTATATTATTTTTTTATTTTATGTATATGATATATTTACAAGTAACATGAAAATGAAACTATATACAAGGAGTTAAAAATAAGGAAACTATATACAAGTAGGGAGGAACATAATAACTAATGAGTCTTGTAAGAGACTCACTATCAAGGTATCATGTGTCAAATAAAGGAACAACAATTATGTATGCTATGTGAAAATGACTGAGCTCCTACAACCTATTGTACTAAGTGATTTATATCTTGAAATAACTATGGAGTGGTGTTAGGAGTATGTGAAGCTGATTGGGATGTACTATGAATTGTTAGGGTCTTAGGGACTTATGTAGTAGAAGATTTTGTAACTAGCATGGGTGCCCTATGCTACAAACTTTTGGAACTCAATAGAACTAATCTTAGAGTGAAAAAGGTAGAGATAGTCTCTCTATAATTTTTAACATATCTTTAATGCATGCATCTCTCTAATAAGGGTCTCTATCAAAGATTATGCATATGTGGTAACATTGTAGGAGTGGACCTCACCTACACTAGTGGATTAATTTAAATATATTGTATATTGATGAAATTTTTTCTTGTAACTATAACTATTAGTTTCATTGTAACTACCTATGGGAGAGGTAAAGGATACTCATATGAAAGACCCTCAAGTGTAACCACCTAATTAGCATGTATATACTTGAGGCATCTATGCACGGTGGATGGAATGGTTCAAAGATTATATATCCATGGCCTACCTAATAACATTTTCAAATTTTCCTACACTGGGTACTACTAAGAATCTAGTGGCCATATGTGTTGGTACAACATGTAGTGGAAGTACAATCTCCTTAATGGAGATATAAACATGGCCACTAGAACCATGAAAAAATATGTTAGTTAGAGAAATGTCATGATCTAAATAGCCCAAATGTTGTATAAGTGTGATATTTCACATGTTAATACTTGAGCCTTGATTAACCATAACACTCTGAATATAATGATGATCAATATAGGTTCATATAAATAGTACATATAAATTTTAATCATCATTGATAATCTTCTACTCTAAGAAAGTGATGAGTGGTCTAGTTGATATTGTAGTATGATACACACAAATAATACTATGTATGGGTGTGCATCCTTTGTAGTAGTGTGATAGGATGCTGGTGGTGGATATGCCTAATATGTGTAGTGAAATCTTGAAGTTCATCCTGACTCATTAGTTGTATGTTTTGGAAACAAATATGAAAATATTTTCAATGCATTAACTTCTATTAGTTGAACTTTAGGTTCCTCTACATGTATGCCCACCTCAATGATGTTGGTCTCTATCAAATCTTGTATCTTATGTTTAAAGACGATTCATCTATTTGTAGTGTGGCCTAATACCCTATGATAGTCAAAAAATGCATTGGAATCATAGTTATTTGGAATAATCCTTGTCATATCAACCTCTTTGATGGGAGGGAGAGATATTCCATTCCATTCCAAGAGTTTTTATTTTTTTTATTTTTTAGTGATTCTAGAAGATTTTTGAAAATTATCCATGAAGAAGCTGATAAAACCAATCAAGGAGGCAACTCTTAAGTTGCATTAACTATGGCCTTTTGATAACTCTTATTTTTATTATCCCTTACTTTGTATGGAGGATTATTAGAACTCTTAGTAGTTTAATCTAATTGACTTTTATATTTTAATTTCCCCATAGAGAGAAGATTAAGTTCCTTTTATTTCACCATGTGGCATAAATCTATGGATGTTGGAAACTTATTGAATGTGATAGCTTCAATATAATGCTCGTAGTAAACTCTATTTAAATATGTATTAGAGCTCTCTATCTACCATGGGGCTAGTCATATTTACCAATATGTTTTTATATTGCAAGACATATTCTACAATAGGCTCATTGGATTTTCACTTAATTTGTGCCACTTGATCATATGATATCTTATCACCATTTTTTATTGAAAAGTGTGCCAAAAATATATCTACCAATGGATTTAATATGGTGATAGACCAATTTAAAATATCATAAAACAACTATAATACATAGTCCTTTAATGTTCTTGAGAAAAAAGTAATAGGGAGATAATAATTGGACATGTATTCTAAACATGATGCATGGAAATATCATAGATGGTGCCCTGGCTCACCCTTACCATCATACAAAGTAAGTATAGGTTTCACAAATATGGATGGAAAAAAATTTACCACTATGTGTTGTGTCAAAGATATATGTAAATTAATATGAGAATCCAAGACATGTGATGTCCTAGTAGCACCTTTATCAATATGTAACACCTTGTCCTATAGAGAATGAATCTCATGCATAAGGTATTGTATATCTAGAGAGGAAGAACTAGCTATAGGACGTGTTTCCATTTTTAAAGTTTGTCGAGTTAAAATTGGTTATTGTACACGTTGAGTTACCATCAAATTAGGTGTAACAATATTTTTATTTGGGGGACTAAAATATTGACCATTACTTTATTTGTTCTATATTTCCATTATGTCTTTCATAATCTATACATGCTCATGGGGATATTCTTGAAATCTATCTATGACACTTTGTAAAATATCATCTTTATTAACAATAATATTTTCATTATTAAGTGGGGAGAGAGTGTCCCAATTTCCATCCTATGTATTATTCTAGTTTTGATTGTATTCTTCATATTTTACTTTATGATTTGGATATAAAAGAGTGTTAGGCACATTTTTTCTAGGTGTAGATGCATATATATGATGTACACTAGCATATTTTGAATACTATGTACATATAATTTTATTTTCCAATAATGTGACATTTTCACCTAATAATGGATTTTGACTATGTAATTTTTATTCTATCTTGCTCATACTGATAATTTGGTCCCTTAGAGTCTCACAAGTGTAAACCTTCATTAATTTTTATTTAATGTAGGCACACAACCTATAGGGGAGAGGTGGAGGCATAAATAGGATAAGTATGTGCATTATTAATAATAGTATAGGCTAATTCATCTCATGGATGAGTGATAGCATGGACCTAGTTAGAGGGAAAGTAGTTATCACCCTCATGGAAATGAGGAGGAGAAGGAGAATCTTTCATGTGCATAAGATGTGACATTGAAACTTAAAAAATAGTTGTTAGCTTATGTAATAAATGTTTTGTGTGTGAGGGTTTGATTCTTAATGGAACTATACATAAGAGAATTATAACATGGTATAAAATATGACATATATTTGAACTAATTTAAAGCATCATGTACATATGTGTTTATGTCATCTTTTAATTCATTCTAGAAGAAATGAAACAAGTGTGCAAGAGAAACTAGAAAACTTTGCATCAAAAAGTAACTTCATCTATCATTATAATCATGATTCTATGAAATATAAATTAGAAAATATAAGGATTTAAAATATGGATATGGGTTGTTTAAGGATGGAAACAAAAACCCTAGGGTTATCTAGGGTTAGGATTTTTATACTATTTGACATAAGTTAGGTTCACCAAATGATTTAACTTTTTAGGTTTATGGAGTTTAAGCCCTTGGTTTTTAAATGGTCTAAGTATACTAAAATAGTGTATAAAATATGTAATAAATATACCCACTAATTTGTAATAGAATTTACCTAGTTTGACATTTTAAAAAATAGTAATAAATGATGTAAACAATCACTTAGCTAAAAACCAATTGAGATGGAAGATTTGGAGGATGCAAACTAGGACAAGATTTGATCTGAGTGTCACATATATGATCCAGGTGATAAAACCTTTCCTAGATAATAATTCTCTAACTAGATAATAGTGCCAATGGTGCTAGTGTCCTCCTTTTGACACTAGTGTTATATCTTCATAAATATTCTAAGCTTTTAGATGCACCTATGTCTGAGTCTACTAAGCTTATTCATGTGTTCAAAAGTTATGACTCCCTATCGGTGACCTATTAATTTTAATTTTGTATGTATTCCTAGATCTCTATATTTTAGGTCATTTGATTGGCACAAGTAACAAAGTGTGATGTTAGTGGGGTAGGTTAGACATCCTTAACAACTTATTTTGATGAGAGTTTCCTACATACCAATACTCAAAAGAGGGATCAAACTTGATTTAGTTATCCCCACTTAAGTTGTGGTGCAAGTGTAATTGAAAATAGCATAAA
This sequence comes from Torreya grandis, assembly GCA_037957365.1. Lineage (NCBI taxonomy): Eukaryota > Viridiplantae > Streptophyta > Pinopsida > Cupressales > Taxaceae > Torreya > Torreya grandis. The sequence continues at coordinate 2,429,914 of JARHVA010001887.1, forward strand.
TGCAAGTTTGAGCGATATTGAGTGGATCTTAAGACTGAAAATCTATGTATTATGATTTTGGGATGGTTGTATATGACTATATGCAAAATTAGGGTATAAGAGGGATTATTAACCTTGATTATACACATAATTTTTGGAGTTAATTTATGTTATTTATATCATATTTTCATTTAATGAAATAAGAGCTAAAATTCATGTATATATGGGATGATCCTAGATGGTTTATAATTTGAAATGATATCCATTAGTGATAAAAGGTGGGAAAAGGACAATAACACCCAAATTGAGACACTAACATCATTAGCACTACTATCCAAGTTATAGTACTAGTGTTTAGGTGGTTAAACTTGAGGCACTAAGGTCTAAGACACAAAAGTTAGGGTTTGGGACTACTTTAGGGATGTTTAGGGACATATATGGCCCACATAAGGGTTGGATAAGTGTCTAAATAGTCCTAGGATAGGTCTAGGTCAAATTTGTGGATAACATATATAGGATTATGAAATAAGTTAGCTCATGCATTAGTCAAAAAATTTCCCCACATAAGGGCTAGATAAGTGTCTAAATAGGTCTTAGGATAGGTCTAGGTCTAAGTTGTGGATAACGTAGATAGGATTATGAAATAATTTAGCTCATGTGTTAGTCAAAAAATCTCTAAAATAGTCATAAATAAATATATTATTAATCCTACTCCCTCAAGGGGTGGTAATAATAATTCAAAAAACTAATTATAAAAGTACTATGTTGTTATACCTTCCAAGAAGTTATTCTCCCTCAAAAATAGTCAAAAAGAATGCTTTTCCCTAGATTTGGTGCTCCAAGTATTCATAAATGAAGTGTAGCATGAGCCTCTATCATCTCTTAGTTCACAAATGGCTTAGGTTCTTCAATTTTGTCTAATTGGGTGAATACATGAAGCTTTTCTATAGCAATTTTTGCATAGTAAGTTTGCAAAACTAAAGCTTTGTGAAGATAAATTTGAAAAATAAGTTTACACAAAAAGAGCTTAAAAAAGATGGTGTTGGCTCACTTATTTATAGCTTTTTAAAGAATTTCTAGATCAATCATGATCATCCATCTTGAGATCAAGATGTGTGGCTATGGATTGATTCAATATTGGAGAGATAAGTAATAAATAATGTCACTAATATTTGGAAGAATGGGGCATTGGTGAGGCATGGGAAAGCTTAATTTTGATATTTATCCTATTAATGTCTTATATATGAAAATCCTATGATTATGTCATGAGATGATGCAAATGTTAATAATGAACTTACAATAAATAGATATTCAACAACTTTTATAGAATTTCCACTTAGGCTCCTGATTTGGTTTAATGTACTTAAGTGACTTTATTTATTCTTTGTAATTCTTTGGAAATTTTTTGCACATTTAATAAACCTAATTAGAAATGTCATTGTACTATTTCATTATTTTATTGGAGTTTAATTATAATATGGTATCAAATGCATATGAGGTAATACCCCAATTAGGTTATTATAGATGTGAAATAACACATACACGTGATGTGTGTTGTTGAATTAGAAGAATTTAGTGGTCTAAGACCTAATTTTTTATGGTAACAATTTGACTTGAAATGATTTAATAAAATATAATAATCACATAAATTCATTTCCCCATTTATGGATACATTAACATAAATTGACACTTGTTCATGATAATTTTGAAATATTTGGAGTGTTTTAGTGATATTGGTCCAGATTTTTCATTGGCAATCATTCATATTAACAATTTTCACATAATATTTATAGGAATTATATGTATAAATTTTCCATTATTTGAGAATTCATGGCAAGACATTTGGTTAAAGTGACAAATTTTCAAAGAATAAACAGGTTACAATAATCAAAAGAAATTCATTCATTCATATTTTTCATTAAACTTTGCATGAGTCACAAAAAATAGGGTTATGAAAATGCCATAGAGTGGCCTATGATGCCCCCTCAAGGTAAAAACATAAAAAAATTTAAATATTTGATGGGTTGGCCCTCAATTAGAAGAAATAAAAATCCCATTAATTTTAGCAAAGAAGGCTAAAAAATGGATTAATTAGAAGAAAGCAAGAGGAAAAATAGATAAATGGGGCTCAAATAATAGAAATAAAAAGATAAAATTGAGCAACTATGGGTTCATGGGTATTTTTTTAAAATAATACTATATTTTGACCCCTAAGGGGTAAAAATAGTTCATTTTCACCGCTTGGCATAATAATTTAGAGCTCTACAATTTACACATGTGAGAGATGAGAAAGATGACCAATATCTTGCACCACCATCACCTTGGAGAATGTGTGAGAGAGTATCAGAGATCATTAAGGATTAAACCACTGGTAGGTACCTTTTTTTAATTTAATTTTTAAATTTGTCATTTATTATGAGTATTAAGTAAAAATCATTAGGTGATCCTACTGATTTCTTGAATTTGTAATCCATGAGGTCCCCCTCGATAAAGATGTGATCACCATTGATAACAGTGCATTCATAATTCTTTTCATGGGTTCATGAGTCATAATGGTGATGTCACCACTTCATCAATGATTTATCATAGGGTATAAATCTCGAGTCAAATAGTGATTTCTCTTGGTCTAATGTTGATGTTGCTAAGAATAGAGATATTGCCTTATAGATTAGTGAGAATGCCTTGTACTTTTGTGAAAGTGTTACAAACAATTATTTCACCCTATTAAATGGAAGAATCACCCTATGAAATGGTGAGATATCTAAGAAAATATCAATATCACTAGAAAAAGGGAGGATGGGGCCCATAGGAGATTAATCTAGGCTCAAAATTAGAATAAAAGAGAATGAGGCCCAAAGATGATTAGTCTAGGGCCCAAAATTAGGAGTTAGGTATATTAGATCAATAAAACAAAAAATAATTTACCTACTTCCCTATGTTTCAATTGAAGGAGTGATTTAGATTTATCATGTCATGTGAATGATGATCATCAATTTTTTAACAATCGGGGATTTGGACAAATGATCTTGTGGGTATTCTGAAGGTCATTAAACTATATCACCTAGCATAATTACCAGCGATTCATGTAGATAGAGAATATTTTTCAACACTGGTAGAGAGGTGGCACTTGGAGACCTCTACATTTCATTTGTTGTTAGGAGAAGCTATGGTGACATTAGAGGATGTGCACTACATACATTGGGTATCAATGCGAGGCCTCCTAGTTACTTAGATTTTATTAGGTTGATGTGTTATATTGGAAGATTTGATGGGTGTAATTATAAACATGGAGGTTTTCGATGGTAACATTGATATAGATGCATTAAAGGACCTAAATTGGCCTCTAAATTATAGATCACGAGTAGGATAGGGGATAGTTCCCCTAGAGGTAGTGATATTGATGGCTCTTGTTAATGACCTTGTGCTACCTAACAAGAGTGGATGATTTTTACCTCTTAGTATTATAATAGTTATCTAAGAGAGGTTTGATTAGTTGACATGGTTTACATGTGAGCTAATCATCTTGAGCTAGCTATACAAATATCTACACAAGCTAGCCTACTAGAAAGGGCACAACATTGACAATAACACACTTATCTAGGTTTGATCTTGGGAGCACATTTCCATTGAGTAGCCAATGGGGACAAGATACCATAGCAGACTAGAGGATACATTATATTTTGGATGGTACCTGATAGGGCTAGGTTTACAAAGTTATTTGGGAGACTTACCATATTATCGATGAGACATAGATGAGATGGAGGATGAGGATTTCATATGGTGACCCTATATGGAGACACAATGGAACTATATTGATGATTTGTTCACAATAAATTATATGATCACTCCATGCTATATTATAGGTCAGCATAACTATGTGTTAAAGTAATAAAATTCAAATTAATTTTAGTATTAGTTTGGCATTCAACAAGATATCCCAAAAGGTCCTCACTATTTTACACATGTAACCAAGGAGATTTAAGAGTGGGGGCCACTAACACCTAGAGGAGAGGTAATTTTGTATTATGGTATGGTTTAGCACATGATATAGGACTATACAAGATGGTTTTTATATGTTTGGGTTATAGATGCATACGTAACATGGTGGGCTAGGGTTAGACTCTTTTGACTGACTAGGGCACTACTATAGTAGCCAATTTTGTGCTAGAGATGTAACATCCCCAATGGATTGACTTAGAATAATGTGATAACTTTTTTAATTAAATATACATATTATTTCATTATATTTCACCATGACAATCTAATTAGTTATATAAGTATAACACATTAAGTATGTTAACTATAAAATATACATGTAACATCTACCTATTACTAATCACTAACATCATATGAAATAAAACATAACTAAATATGGAAAGTAGTTACAAATTTTCTATCCATGGCTGGTAAAAACATACAACTAGTATTGTTAATGTAAAATGAGTAAATAATTAAATTTTAACAAAAAAAATGTCTCAATAATAATAAATTCAATCCAAAATATGAGGCTCCATAGAGCATGAGACTTACAAACTCAGTATCTCTAATAATCTCAAGTGTAATCTCCAAATAAGTACTGTTGTGGGGAGGGAGAGAATCATCTGAGTACTTTTCCACACCAACCATGGACCATCAATCCCCCACATAAACCCCCAATCAAGGAATGGCCTCCCTTCATATATGGGTAGATAGTGATGGTGAATTAATCTAAATTCCATATAAAATTTAAACAACATCACCTACCTTGTAAAAACTTCCAAATTAAAATCATACAAACTAAAATATATTTCTCCCTTCACTCTGCTAACTCTTCTTATCTTTGTGATGTCCCATTCTCTTCTCCAATCCTTCCATAATCCTTATTTTTATATCTATCTTTATTCCTCATTAAATACATGAAACTTCTTGCTCAAATCTCATATTTTTGATTCTTGCAGAAAAATCATCAGCGTCTAAGGTTTTTATTTTACCTTAATTTGACCCAAGCAAGAAAGCCAAAACATCCTCAAACCTTCCCCAAAACATTAATCATTGTTTGTTTTTATTTTATTTCATGCATGAATTTTTTTGAAATCACATGGTCTAATATCCACTTCACAAAAGTCCTCCATTTACATTATTTCTTAATGATAACTAACACTTTGAATCATCATCATAGTCCAAGCATTAGAATATTTGACTAGGTTTAGTTCCAAGGTTAGTTTAGGATAACAATACAATTTTGTTACTAAATTAGTATAAATAACCAATAAGATGACTTAATAAAAATACAACTAATATAAATTCAATTATATTCCTTTATCAAAAATGGTGAATCACACACTATTATACCATGACATATTAGTTTCTATAATAATGTAATCATTGTTATTACTATGTTATATATAGATTATCCAATGTATTTAATTATCTTTATATATTAAGACATTTGAGCCATATAATTATATTTTCTAAATATCATAATGATATTCAAATAATGTCCTAAGACATTTCAATGACATTTCAATTAACCTATAGATAGTAGTAAATAAAATATATTCACATAGATTTGATTTCTCAAAAGCATTAACAATTAGGAGGACAATAACATTACATAAACAAATAGTAACATTATTCATTAAATCTATGTATGACATCCATAATTCAATCATACAATATTAATTCAACATAAACATAAAATTGAACTAAATTACTACTAACACACATAATCAACTACCTAAATGCAAATAACATTAAAAATGTACTGACACTAAAAATTCAAATAATGAATATGATGTGTACTATATTATTTGGTGTGTACATGGGTTTTATTCATTCCTCTTTCATCCCCCAACACCTCCATCTATGTCATCATCTTTGATGATGCTCTCCCTCTAGCATGTTTTATGGGATGAATCTCTCTTGCATTAAAATCATGACAAGAAGGTAGTTAGTCTATAACATCATGATATTTATCATAAAATACTGTTATAACAATAAATCAACATGATCATAATGTAAATAATGTATAATAAAACTAACTCATATAAATTAAATCATTTATTCAAATCAACAAACAACTATCCCATAACAACATATGACTTATAGCTTGGTTAAATAATCAATCTACCGACCCTAATAATCCATGGATAATCAAGTAAATTTTATTAGAAAGAAAAAATGATGTAACATACTTCCCCCGTAAACTCGTAATCATCTTTATGACACTTATTCAAACATTAGTTCTAAACTAAAATATCATTCAATATAAAAATAACATTTGTTTGCTTGAAGCAACAAATCAAGCAAACAAATGTGAAATTTTCCTATAGAACTCATCATAGTCCTCCTATATGGAACTATCCTTAGATTAATGGTCCCACAAGACCTTGCACTATGACACCTCTATGTTATGTAAATGAATTTTTCTAGTGTCAATTACTCTGATTGGTTCTATCTTGACCACCCTGAGATCCAAAACTTGTAAAGCATTCCAATCTAACACATGTGAAGGATCAACTATATATTTTTTAAGAAAAGATACATGAAAGACATTATGTAATAGATCTGGGGATGGTGGAAATGAAATCCTATACATTACAATATTGACCACTTCTAAAACCTCGAAGGATCCCACATATCTTGATGAAAGTTTCATCGACTTCCTAAATTTAATTGATTTCTTATATGGCTTAACCTAAAAGAATACTTTATCACCTACCAAAAACTACCTAGTTATTCTCTTCATATCAACATCAATTTTTTTGTCTATCATTGGCCTTAGCTAATCTCTACCTGATTGATCTTATTTGATCTTCAATTTTTGAAAGCATCTCAGGTCCAAAGACTACCCTATCTTCCAACCTATCCCAATTGATTGGTGTCCTACACTTTCTTCCATAAAATGATTCAAATGGTGACATATTTAAAGCTAATTGGTATGAGTTATTGTAAGTAAACTCAACCAATGGAATATACTCTTCCCACTTGTATTTTTGATCCATGCAATACATACAAAGATGATCCTTTAACACCTAATTGACTCAATCGATTTGACCATTAGTTTGTGGGTGATATGTAGTGTCAAAGTTTAATTGCATACCCAAAGATGAATTTAGAGTTAACCAAAACCTATAAGTGATATTAGGATCATGATTCAAAATTATCTTCTATAAGAATCCATGCAAATAGTATACTTCCTTTATAAACATCTTTTTAAGAGTAGGTGCATCATCTATCTAATTTCCTAGTATAAAATGATCTACCTTGTTTAGTTTGTCAAATAATACCAGGAGAATACCATTATTATTTCATGACAATGGTAAAACATGGACAAAGTCTATACTGATCACCTACCACTTCCATTTTAGTATTTCATGTGGATACAACAATCTAGTTGGATGCACATGTTCAACTTTCACACGCTAACATTTCAGACAACATGACATAAAGTCCATTGCATCTTTTTTGATTCCATTCCAAAAATAAAGTGGTCTAAGTTATATCATAATCTTGGTTGCTCCTAAATTCCCTAAATATGAGGCTTTGTGTAGTTCCTTTATCACTATCCTCAGATTCTTTTGATCTAGTACATACATCCTACTATTGTATCTCAAAAGATCACTATTATCTATTTTGTATCCTTTATACCTAGGATTTTGAGCATTTTGAGATAGCTCTTTCCTAACCTAATCATAAAATTCATCTCCTTGTGAGAATTTGATCACCCAATCCTTGAAAGTACTCTTAATAGTAGGCATGGCTACTATGTACCTCCTATGAATTAGGGCTTTAGCTACTCTATTTTCCTTGACTTTGATATAGTTGATATCAAAATTATAATCAGATAAGAACTCTAACTAGCACTTGTAGTGAGTATTCAAATTCAATTAGGTGAAGATGTACTTGAGTCCCAAGTTGCTAGTCTTGAGTTCAAATGGTTTCCCTAAAAAATATTTCCTCTAAACATGCAAAAAAAATTCAAGTTACAAGACATGAGGGGTATATTTCACCTCATAAGGATTCAACTTCCTTAATTCATAGGCTACCACTACACCATCCTACATGAGGAATCTTCCTAGTCCATTCCCTGATACATATGTGATCACTAACAATTAACCATTGGGGTCAGGAACTCTTAGCATTGGTGTTAAATTAAGCCTTCCTTTGAATTCCTAAAAAGTTAATTCACACTTATCTAACTAGATAAAACATTAGTTCTTATGCTATAGAGAGGTAACTAGATTATTTACCTTAGACAAATTTGGATTGAACTTCATGTAATAACATGTTAATCCCATGAAAATTCTTATCTCATGGATATTATTTAGTACTAGCCACTCCATAATGGCTCTTATCTTTTCCAAATCTAATAAAATACCATCCTAGAGATAATATGTCTTAGATATTGCACTCTCTTTTGGAAAAAATCATGCTTGGACAAATTGACATATAACGTGTGCTTCTGAAACCATTAAAAAACTAGTTCTAGATGTTGAAGATGTTCCTCTTAATTTTTATAGTATATAATAATGTCATTAAGAAATACCAAAACAAAATGATCTAAATAATTTGTGAACACATTGTTCATGAGATTCATAAAAGTTATCAGAGTATTTTTTAATCCAGATGGTAATACTATGAACTCATAGTGCCCATATCAAGTTCTACATGTTGTTTTTGGCCCCATCCCTTATCCTTAGTGGATGATATGTTTCTCTAAGGTCAATTTTAAAAAATACTATTTCCCCCCATATTTGATCAAAAAGATCATCTATATGAGGTAGTAGATACCTATTTTTTATAGTTATTTTATTCAACATTCTATAATCTATGAAACTTCAAACATTACCATCCTTATTCTTGATAAAGACAATTTCTGCACCCCATGTGACACACTTGGCCTGATCAACCCATTTGACAATAATTCCTAGAGTTGAGCCTTCAATTCAACCAATTCAGTGGTTGTCATCTTTTATGGTGCCTTAGACTATGGTTTTGATCCTAGTATGATATTGATAGAGAAATCAAACTCTCATTTAGTTGGAACACACCATGAAAATTCCTAAAGAATGGATAATATTTGAAGGATGGTTCCTTATATTCCTCCATTTCATTTATCTTGAAAATAAATGCTTGAAACCCATTTTCTTGAGCCTTCTTGAGTTACATTACAAAAATATGCCTAAACCTTAACTTTCTTTTATCACCATAAATTTATGTTTGATTTCTAAAATCATCTAAAAACTCAACATTTTTCAGTTAATAGTCAACCTTGGCCTTATGCTTTGTAATCTAGTTGACTCCTAGGATTGCATCATATAACCCTAGTGGTGCTACACAAAGATCCACTAATATTATGAATTAAAGTAACCTAATCTCATATTCAACATAAAACTTGTAAAATTTAACTTTTATATCGTTCCTTTATTATGCCAACCATTCATTTACCATTAATCCATATTTTCTAGATAACTTATTAATCAGTTAGTATCCATAAAACATTGTTTACCCCTTGTATCCATCAAAATAGAAACTAGATGGTCCAACAAAATACCTAATAGTTTTATGGGTGAAGCTTGGAATTTAGCTTGTCAATTATCAACTACCACATGAACACATTGATGAAACATTCCTTGTTGAGAAGAAGAACCTTTTTTCTTTGATTTATCTTGGGTACACTCATGATAAAAATGGTCACCTCCATAAATGAAGTAACCTCCATATGGTCTTTTCCTATCAAACTATTAGTTTCCCTTGAAACCACCTTTGAACCCATTGCTTGGTCTTTTTTTTACCTAAAACACTATTGAATCTATAATTCTAATTTTTAAGCTAACTCTCAGAGTCTCCACTCCTTTTCTTCCAATTTTTATTTTTTAAATTTTGTTTAGAACTTCTAAATTTTTTCTTAAACTTATTCTTGACATGAGTAAGATTTAAACTTATATTCTTCCATGACTTCCTTCTCAAAGACTTGGTCCATGAACATCCACCTCTCCACCAGTTTGGGGTTTAAATCCCATGATGAACTTCATAATTATGAGCTTCTCATAATCTATATACTAAGGTACATACTACAAAAATTTGGTTAACTATTGATAGTACTCATTCATCGATAAGTCTCCTTTATTTAGATTTTGGAATACTATAAGCTTCTAGTTAAAGTATAACTATGAAAGCCACTATGATCTAAATAATTTCATAAATTTCCCCCATATTGTGGTGGTCAAGTTGAGATTCATTTCCAAATTTTTATTATCCTACTATGTATATGCTTCACTAGATGATTAGTAAGATCCCTAAACTATTTTAGTGACTTCAGAGTAGTTTCAAATTTCAAAATACTTCTCCATCTCAGTCAAGCATGCTTTAGCTCTTTCACACAAAATGGACTCTTCTGACTTGTATGGATTCTCTTTTTTCATATCTCTAGCCAATTATACATCTACCTATACTCTTGTATCCTAAGGGTTTTCCTTCTTCATAGGATTCTCTTAAAGTACATCTTGGTTTACTTCTTCATGGCCACGAACTTCCTATTCTAGGGCTGAAATTTGGTCCTTAGTTTCATTTATAGTTGTGAAAATATGATCTAAATTTGTTACTTGATCAAAGGTAAATTGATTAGGATCAAATGGAGGGTTATTAAAATTTACATTATAAGGACCCTCATTAGATACTCTAGTTTATACAATTATCCTTTTTCGTAAATGAAAGGATACAATAATGTTAGTGGACTCTTTAAGTTCTAGAGTTTGATTCCTAGCTCTGATACCACATGTAAAATCCCCATTAAGATTGAATTATAATAACATGATAATTGTTTTTAAGTTAATCTACATATTATTTCATTAGATTTCATTATGAAAATCTAATTAGTGATCTAAGTATAACACATCAAGTATGTTAACTATAAAATAAACATGTAACATCTACCTATTATTGATCACTAACATCATATGAAACAAAACATAATTGAATAAGGAAAGTAATTATAAATTTTTCATCCATAGTTATTATAAACATATAACTATTATTTTCAATGTACAATGACTAAATAATTATATATCATCAAAAATAATGTCTCAATAATAATAAATTCAATACAAGATACAAGACTCCATGGATCATGAGTCTCATGAACTTAGTATCTTTGAAAGTCTCAAATGTAGTCTCCAAATAAGTACTGCTCTGGGGAGGGAGCGCATCATCTAAGTGCTTTGGGACACCATCCATGGACCATCTATCCCACACATAATCCCCCAATGAGGGAATTCCCCTCCCTTCATGGATGGGTAGATATTGAAGGTTCGAGAATCCATATTTGACACAAAATTTAAACAACATCACCTACCTTGTAAAACCTTCTAAATTGAAATTGTATGAACTAGAAGATCTTTCTTCATTCACTTTGCTCACTCTTCTCCTCATTGTCTTGTCCCATTATCTTCTCCAATCCTCCTTTTATCCTTATTTTTTGGTCTATCTTTCTTCCTCATGAAATGCATGAAACCACTTTCTAAAATCTTTTAGTTTTCATTATTGAATAAAAATCATTAGCCACTAAGCTTTTTTATTTACCCTAATTTGACCCAAGCAAGAAAGCCAAAAAATCCTTGAGCATTCCCTAAAGTATTCATCATTATATTTTTCTTTTATTTCTAGCATGACTCTTTTTGACATCACATGGATGAATATCAAATTCACAAAATTCCTCCATATACATTATTTCTCAATGATAACTAACACTTTGAATCATCACCATAGTCCAAACATTAGAATATTTAACTAGGCTTAGTTCCTAGCTTAGTTTAGGATAATAATACAATTTTGTTACTTAGTATAAATAACCAACAACATGTCTTAATAACAATATGACTAGTATAAATTCAATTATATTCCTTTATAAAAAATGTTAAATCACACATTATTATATAAAAATATATTAGTTACTATAATAACATAACCATTGTTATAACTATGTTATATATAGATTATCCAATGTCTTTTATTATCTTTATATATTAAGACATTTAAACCATATAATGATATTTCCAAAATATCATAATGATATATATCTAAAGCTCTAAAACATTTAAAAGACATTTTGATTAACATATATATAGTAGGAAATAGATACTATTCATGTAGATTTGTTTTCTTGAAAGCATTAACAATCAAGAGTCCAATAACATGACATAAAGACACAATAACATTATTCACTCAATCTACATATAACATCCATAATGAAATCATATAATATTAATTCCACATTAACATAAAATTAAACTAAATCACTATTAACACATATAATCAACTACCTAAATCTAGATAACATCAAAAATGTACTAACATTAACAATTCAAATAATGCATATAATGTGTACTATCTAATTTGGTATGTACATGGGTTCTTTCTATTCCTCTATCTTCCTCCAATACCTCCATATACGCCATCCTCTTTGATTATTCTTTCCTTTTATCATGCTTTGAGGGATGAATCTCTCATACATCAAATTCATGACAAGAAGATAGTTAGTATGTAACATCATGATTATATATATATATATATATATATATATATATATATATATATCATAAAATAATGTTGTACTAATAAATCAACATGATCATAATGTAAATAATATAAAATATATTTAACTTAGAGAAATGCAATCATGTAATCAAAGTAACCTAAAAATATTCCATAACAACATATGACTTACAACTCAATTAAATAATCAATCTACCAATCATAATAATCCATGAATAATCAAGTAAATTTGCTTAGTGATAAATTAAGATGTAAAAAGAGATGGTTCAAACTTAAGAGAGATTTAGGCTAGGCCCTAGCATAACAACAAGCTCAAATGTTGGTACAACTAAAAATACCACATGCCATTCTATTGAAGGTAATGCATGCATAGTTATAGAAGAATCCATTATATGATATAGAGATGACTGAGTTAGACATAAATGACATAGATATGGGGGATGACCTAGGAGGTGATGAGGTCCACAAGACAAATACAAGAGAGGCTGGGACCTCTATGATAGACAGGGATATGATTATGAGAAATAGGGCCCTCTGGCATAGGTAGGTCCATAAATGACTAGGAATTGATAGATAAGTTATAAAAAGAGATCATTTTAGGCATCTCAAAGATTACAAAGTTACATAACATTATGGATGGGCTATAGGAATAGTTTTCTATGACTTAGGGAGAGACTACTAGGCTATAATCTCTTATTTTAACCTATGATGTAGAGATTGATACCCTGAGAGGGTAGGTGGTTTAGTTGATAGAGGTTTAGGCCTCGCTAGAAACATGATATCTAGAGATTTTGATAGTGGTTGGTGAATGATATTTCATTTTGATGAATAGGAAAAGACTAGTTTCCTAGGTAGATAGGCTCACTAAGTTAGGATAGATAGTGAAGTAGGATCAGTTAGAGCCTTGGATAGTGTGACCACAGCCAAAGATGATGCCTTATGCATGAAGGATAATGTCTTATGTTTAAAAGATGAGATAACTTACTAGAAATGGTTATATGAGGTGATAGTCCCTTTGGAGAGGAGAACATCTTTGTAAAAAAAGGACATAAGATTCTAATAGACTATTTGGACCTCCATGTATAGGCATGTTATCAATTCAAAGTGATTAGTGGCATAGCCATCATCATAGTGGGTAGTCATGGGGCCTCCACCACCACATCCACCATCATTTCCAGAATTAGGGATGGGTCAAAGCTTCCAATAAAGACCCCCTAGGGATGACCATGATCAGAACTAACTTTGTAGGTCTTCCTTTTTTATTATGAGATATTTATATATTCTCATGATGTATAAAACATTATTTTGAGACATATATATGACATATAATTTTTGGATTATTGTTACTTATACAAGGAATCTTAATATTTTTTTATTGTTACATGATGTATACATTTATGTTTCTCTTTGTTATGATATGATGATATATGATAGTGCTAAGAGATGCCCATTCCTAGTTAGCATATGCATGTTGATGTATTTATTTCTCTACTTTATGTATGATTAGATGCTAGAGGATAATTTAGGAGATGCATATCCCAAACTAATCATATAAATAATCATCTAGACTCAATGGGTATGCCAGGAGATGCACATCATGTATAGGGTCTTGTTTGTTTCCAAAGTTTGGATTTAATATATAGTGTTTAGGTATTGGATATGTAGGATAGTGTGTTGATGATATTCTTCAGTGATACATTGACTATTAGAATTTGGATCACTTGGTGTTCAATTTATCAAAGTGAAATTATGTATCATAATATGAATAACATATAATAAAATTATATTTCTTCTTGTAATTAATTGGTATAAACATGATTATTTATAACTAAGGATAATGATAAAAATTACCAAAACTAGATTTATAACTATTTATGTTTAAACAAAAATGAAGAAAAGGAAAGATAAAATAAAAAAATGTAACACAACTTAATATCAAGATATGAACAATCAAGAGTTAAGTAAGAATAAGAATGTATTTAAAAACAAAGAAAGAACAAATTTTTAAACAACATAGAATCAAAATATAAATAATCATGATCCACGTATTAACAATGTGTAATTTAAAAAATAAAAAAACAACTAAAATAATTTAAATATGAATGTAAACAAGTGGAGCCCAAGTTAAAGCTAGAATCAAAATGTTTATGAAATGTATTCAAATACAATAATAAAAATAATAAACAAGATAAAATACTAAAATAAAAGACAAGAAGGAAGACATAATAAAACACAAGAAAAATAAATAAAAATAAAACAAAACAATAATAAAAAGAAGAAAAATCACAACAAAATACCAATAAATAAATTAAAAACACCAATAAAAATGAACAAATAAAATAATGACACAATAACACAACAATAAAAACACCACAAAACATCAGTAAATGAAATAACTACACAACAAAAATATGAATATAAACTAATGAACGAACAAAAAACACTAGTAAAAATAAATGAAGAGATAAAAAAAAGCACAAAAAAAATACCACTAAAAATATTTACATAACAATAAAACATTTATAAAAATAAATGAAAACACAAAAAAATAATAAGAAAGATTAATAAACACACACAAACAAGTGTTAATCATAATGTTAGTGCATATAGAGAATAAATTATTTATGCACGTGTAATAAATGCATTATGTTATTTGACAAGGTGACCCCTAAGCCAAGTGACAATGATAATGGTATAGTGAAACAAGAATAATGGACACAAAGTTACCCTCAAATGATAGGGAAACAATGAATAGAAAATTCCTATATGATATGAGAGGTAATGGAACAAACAAACAAATTGGAGGGAAGAGAAGAAAGGGAAGGGGTAGCCTAGCTAACTCTAGATGCACAAGACAAGTGGATGTTTCCTACATAATTCCATGGACACAATATCCAACATGAACTTCAAGCCAAGTGTATTTCTCCTAGGATATGGGATTGAAGAAAATGATGATTGAGAAAACAAGACTCTCATGTACTAGAATATGGGAATGGTCTCACAAAATGATGAGTGCATGAAAAAGAGAGCATGGTTTAATCTTAAACCACACCAAAAGACAAGATATGAGTTTTCACAAATGAACTAAATTGGGAATTCAAATTTCATATTGCATCTAAAGTTGAGAACAAAAAAAATCTCATAAAATGGAAAAAGCATAAGAAAAACCAAGACTGCAAGAATGTATCTTGTTCAAATGAACAATGCACACAAAGGTATCGTAATATAGTGAGAGCATATGATGAGAGAAATATGTATGGGGAAACTAAAGGATAAGTAGTTACTTATGAAATAACTGGGAACTCTTAAATATTTAATGAAAAATAGAAAGGAAAGGGTGGCCGATCTAACCCGAGATACCCCATGTATCCAAGTTCTACCTACATAGTATGTGTGTACATTAGGTTGATGTAGTTTTACCAAAAATGGGAGTAAAAATACCAAGGTGTATAGAAATAAATTGAACAAAAAAGATGACCGAACCCAAAAAATTTGATGTCTTTATATCTCTTTAGAAATTCTAAGCCAATTTTCATGATTTTATGATTTTTAGGGATTTTGTAAAATATTAAAAATATTTAAGGTCTTTCTATGTGTCTCAACTCAATTGAGGATTATGAGAGACTAAATGATCCATCACACAAAACAACACGATGTTGTAATATATCTTATTCAATAGAATAATGCACATAATGTCAACTCATAAAATGGTGAGAGCCTATCTTGGGTTACTAATAAAACAAAAAGAGTATCTAGGATCAGAATAAATAAAGGTTCAAGGTAATATTTTTCTATTTTATCATATCATATTCTAATTTTTTTGTGTTTTTAGGATAATAAATAGAAATATAATGTAAACAAAAGGTAGAGGGAACTACCTACCTAAGGATATGCACTTTCATAGGTAAGATTTCAAACAATAAGAAAAACTAGTTACAATGGGGATTATGAATATAAACAAAGGGACAAGGAACCACTAAGTTGAGGAGATTATCTTCCATAAGTAGTAATTATAATAACATTTATAACCATCTATAATGGCCCATGTGATCCTGACAAGGCAATAAAATCAAAAATAAAATAGTATGCAGTAGTAAACAAACCCAAGGTAACATCAAACAAGAAAAAACCATATGCTAAAACACCTTTATACACTTGTGTATAAAAGATGTTATGAATATTTATTTAGCTAAACTACCTTGTATAAATTACATTGAATATGTCCATAATGCTTGTGAATCATAATCAAGATCATAATTGGTATTGGGTACAATGTTCTAAGATAAAATATTCTAGAGTGAAAGCAAAAGTGGTTCAGTGAAATATAAATGATACAAGTGACAATGATTCAAGTTTATAATGGTTTAGAGTGAAATGGTACAAGGTTACAATGGTCTAGAATAAAATGGTAAATAATTATGATGATCCAAAGTTATAACAGTATAGAGTGGAGTGGTACAAGTTTATAATAGTCAAGGGTAGAATGGTATAGAGTTTACAATGATCTAGGTTAGTGTGGTTACAATGGTCCAAAATAGAATAGAGTATAATG
The DNA here is from genome assembly GCA_037957365.1 of Torreya grandis. NCBI lineage: Eukaryota > Viridiplantae > Streptophyta > Pinopsida > Cupressales > Taxaceae > Torreya > Torreya grandis. The sequence goes on from JARHVA010001887.1 coordinate 2,446,979, forward strand.
GTTTATGGTTATAATGGTCTAGGGTATTATAGTTACAATGGTCTAAAATAGAATAGATTAGAGTAAAACAATCGAAGGTTACAATGGTCCAGATTTATAATAGCCCAAAATAAACTGGTACAAAAGAAGTATAATGGTGTAATAAACAACTTTAGCACAAGTTAACCCCAAGTAAGGGACTTGTTCATAAATTCTATTCATTCATAAATCCTCTTGAGGTGTATAATATTCATGGATTTTGGGAGATTTTCACTATTTATATTAGGCAATATGTATGCCCTTAATCCATAGTTTGATGTAACCACATATGGGCCCAACCAATTAGGTGGAAACGTACCCTTCTTATTTAATTCAGCATTAGTGTTCTTTTGGTTATCCTTCAAGACTAGGACACCAAATTCAAAATCCTGAGGGAGAATGGGATTATTATACCCATGATGTAATAAATTTTGATATTCTCTCAAGTTGTCTAAGTGAACCAAATGCTTGCCATCAAGGAATTATAGCTCTTACAGCCTAAAAACTCTATAATATTAATCATCTAAAATATTCTCCAAGGATACCCATAATTAAGCTCTTTTGACCTTGACCAAAATAATAGCCTCTATGCCATAAACTAGGGAATATAAAGTGGCACCTGTAGGGCTTCAATGACTATTACAATAAGCTTAGAGGGTAAGAAAAATTTGCAAGTGCTAATTAAGGATAACATCATTGAAAATATTCTTTAGGATTGTAATAATGGTTTTATTAGATGCCTTGGCTTGACCATTGCCTTACAAGTTATATGGTGTGGACTTCTTATGTTTGATTTTGAACATGGTGAAAATAGATTTAACATCTCTATTTATAAATGATCCACCATTATTGGATATAATACAAGTTTGGATACCATGTCAATAGATGATATGGTAATGGATAAATTTGGAAATATACTTCCCAGTGGTGTAAGTGAGAGGAATTGCCTCAATCCACTTAGTAAAATACTCGGTAGTAGTGAGAATGTGTTTATAGACATAAGATGATGTTGGGTTTATTTTTTTAACAAGATAGATACCCCATATAAAAAATGGCCATGGTATAGTGATCATTTTTATCAATAAAGAAGGTGTGTATATCAAATTATCATGCTTCCATAAAGTAACACACTTATTGACATAATAACAAGCATATGTTTTCATATTGGGCCAATAATATCCTATTATGAGGAGTTTCTTGGCTAAGACTACACCACTAGTGTAGGCCCCACACATTCTTTTATGGACCTCCTATTGGCCATTTTGTCCACATGAAAATAATCTACCTAAATGGATGAGATTAATAGAGTTCTATACATACTAATTATTCCAAATATCTCATATTGCTTACAAAGCTTTTGAAACACTTTAAGTAATCTTAAAGTGAAATTTATTGATATTTGAGAAACAAGCCTTGAAATGGGTATATATTTGTGAGGTAAAAATGATAAATAGGTTATCATGGTGATAATTACCTTAATTAACATAAAATATCTTTCACATGTCTTAAAAAATCATTTTGAGCCTTGAATTTCTTGCACAAGCATAGAAGATCCAAACTGTAATCAACATGTCATGCAAAAACAAGTAAGTTAGTCTATTTGGACATATATTAAAAAACTTATAAATCCTCTCAAGATATAAAATCACATGGGATAAATTTTTTTAGTGCTAATATCATCCCCTAAAAAATATGTGTCTTGATGAGCTTGTTATCTCAAGATATAAACCTTTAACGTTACACTTATATAGTGAAATCTACATGCAGATGTAGATTTTAAGCCTCATAAAATATCCATTGGGATTCAAAATTCATAAGTATGAGAATGTGCATGATAAATGGCATAATATCATGAGATCATATTAAATCCAATGCTACACATAAACTGACAAGGTTAGTAGGTTCAGGCAGATCAATGGTGCAAGTTTAATCATACTAAAGAAGATCAACCATGAGCATCAAGTCAAAAGGTTTTAAGACCCAAGATTGAATGCATTGATTATAAGTGTAAAGATGTAAATTACCTGAGTAGATATCTAATAGTTCACAATGATCAATAAAGCTAGTGGGTCCAAGTAGATTGATGATATGCATGCAATCATATAAACAGAGATCAACAACGAGCAAGAGGTCAAACTAGTCAGCATATCCTAGGAATCCCATTGAATCTACTATGTGATGCAAGAACATAACCAGATAAGGTTGAATATAGGATCTTAAGAATGAATGAGGAGATGATAGATGGTATAATATGAGAATCTTTGATCAATATTGATGGTCAATATTAAAATTTGAAGACATGGGACTTTAAATGGAGGTTAAACATGGTTTAGGTTGAATGAAGAATAAAGGTTTCAAAGGGAATATATCACCATTAGAATCAGTTAAATACCATCAAGTAGATGTAGTCATATATATCTAGGTTCATTAATAGTGAAGCTCTATCACCATTAAAGCTCAGATGTAGGATATATCTATTTAGACCTAATATATTCCAAGAATGAAGCCAAACATCTATAGATCTTCATCAATATAGAAACTATAGGAAAACAAATAATTGGATTGGTTTTCGATCGATATAAATATATGTGCTTAGATATTATGATATGAATGGGTATGTGATTAATGAAGGGTTGCCTCATCTTCTAAATGTGGTCATGGCCTCAATAACATATACATATAACTACTCAAAGTAAACTTAATCATGGATCTACTAGGTATATAAATCTAAGGATTTTTTCCTTATAGTGGAGGGAATTAATATAAAATATCTCAATAAGTATTCATGTGTTGAGGGTGGTCTCTTCCTACAGTGTTCTTGACCTTCATAATTTATCTTTCCATTGTAGATAGAGTCTTAGTGACATTAATGCATGATGATCTTAAGGAGTTGGTACATCTATTGTCTTGATCATTATAACCCCTTTTCCACTCTCCCATGAATCCTTTCCCCTCTCCCATTCCCTTCTAATATAAATACAAGATTCTAATCCTTGAAATGGATCCCTCTCTTGGGCATGACTAGACTCTACCAAGATTAAGCTTTGTAACCTCTTAAGATGAATAGATGACTATTTCAGATTTCATTGCTCTATTATAGTGTGTTAATGTAAGTTTTATTTGTGTATGTGGTAGAAATCTCTCCCTTGTCAATTCATGATCTCACTAGCTACTAGTTTATATCATTATACAAGTCATGTTTAGTGTTTAATGTAATTTGATTGAATTTATGAAGTAAATACATTGACTAGTTAGTGCCTTGAATTAGGGCTTTCCATCACTTCCCTCAAGATTTGATCAAATGATGAAACCTTAACATGAAACATTGATCCATAAGAGACTTATGATTTGTAGATCTAGTCATTTGTTATATCTCATTAGTGGTTTAGAAGCCCAAGTAAGAGTGGATGAATAATCATTTTAGGTGTATCACCAATATTAACTTAGGGTTTCCCTTTTAGTTATTTATTTCTCCCTTTTCACTCTAATAATTAGTAGGTTTTAGTGGAACTGTGCTAAGTTATACATTAGATGATCTAGCCTGAATAAAAAACTTAGAGGCCTGACCCAAGATTAGGTGACCCATAGCCTAGGGTCATTCCCATGTTGGACTAGGTTTAAGAGTAGGACTTGAACACTTCTACTTTCAACTAGGGTAAAGACTAAGCCTCCAAAATATTAAGTTTTAAGAGATTTAAATTATCATATCTAAGGATCTATCCTCATTAAAAATCTTAGAGGTTTGATTTAACATTAGGTAACCCACAACCTAGGTTCATTCCCATGTTTGACTAGGTTTGGGTAGAGAACCTAAACATATGTTTCTCAACTAGGGTGTAACCTATAACCTCCAACACTTCCTTAATCTATAATTTTTATTCTCTCAAAGATAAATAAAGAATAAGTATTCTATCATATCCATTATGATAAAGCATATTCCTAATGATGGTATAATAGGCTAGTTAATGAAGGAATATTTTATTGTGATTGTGTGAAAGGTCAAGGGGAAAAAATTGGTCATAGAAATATTTATAAATGTCCTAAACAAAGGGAGTTTAGGTGGGGAATTGGGAATTCCATAATTCCATGGACATAATATCCAACATGAACTTCAAGCCAAATGTAGTTCTCCTAAGACATGGGATAGAAGAAAATGATGATCAAGAAAACATGACTCTTATGTAGAGTAATATGGGAATGGTCTCACAAAATGATGAGTGTGTGAAAGAGAGAGAATGGTTTAGGCTTAAACCACACTGAAATATAAGAGATGAGTTTGAAAAAATGAACTAAAATGGGAATTAAAAGTGCATATTTCATCTAAGGTTCAAAAAGATAAAAATATCACAAAATGGTAAGAGCATAATAAAAACCAAGAGTGAAGGAATGCATCTTGTTCAAATGAATAAAATGTGCACAAATGTATCACAAAATAGGGAGAGTGTATTATGAGAAAGAAACATATGGGTAAGCTAAAGGATAAGCAGTGACTTGTGAAATAGCTATGAGTCCCTAAATATTTAATGAAAAATGAATGTAAACGGTGGTTGATCTAACTTGAGATACCCCATGTATCCAAGTGCTACCTACATAGTACATGCATACCTCAAGTTGATGCAGTTCTCCCATAAATGGGAAGAAAAAGACCAAGGTGTAGAAAAATAGTTTGAACAAAAAAGATGATTGAACCCAAAAATTTTGATATATTTATATCTCTTTTTTAATTCTAAGCCAATTTTCATTATTTTTTTATTTTAGGGCTTTTTAGAACTTTTACAAATGTTTAAGGGCTTTCTACATGTCTCAACTTGATTGATAATTATATGAGACTAAATGGTCCATCTCACAACATAACAAGTGTTTGGCTTAGACTAAGGGTGTTGTAATGGATCATGTTCAAATGAATAATGCACATAATGTCAACTCACAAAATGGCAAGAGTATGGCTTGGGTTTCTCTTAAAATAAGGAGAGTACCAAAGATCAAAATAAATAATGGTTTAAGGCAATGTTTTTTATATTTTGTCATATCATATTTTTAATTTTTTGTGTTTTTGGGTTAAGAAATAGAAACATAATATTTAAAAAAGGTATAGGGAACTTCCTACCTAAGGATATGCACTTCCACAAGTAAGAGTTTAAATAATAGGTGAAACTAGTTGTAATGGAGATTGTGAATATAAACAAAAGGAAAAGGAACCACTAAGATGAGGAGATGATATTCTATAAGTAGTAGTTATAATAAAATATAAAACCATTTGCAATGGCCCATGTTATCTTGTTAAAGAAACAATAGAAAAAATAAAACTATATGTAGTAAACAAACCCAAGGTACCATGTGTTGAAATTCCTTTATACACTTGTATGTAAAAAAAGATATGAACATTGATTCAACTAAAATAATTTATATAATAGACATTTAATATGTCTAAAATAATTTTGAATCATAATCAAGATCATAATTGGTATTGGGTACAATGTTCTATGTTAAAACAGTCTAAAGTGAAAGTAAAAGTGGTTCAGTGAAATATTAATGATACAAGTGACAATGATTTAGGGTTACAACAGTCTAGAATGAAATGGTATAAGGTTAAAATGGTCTAAAATAAAATGGTAAATGGTTATGATAATCGAGAGTTATAATAGTCTAGTGTGGAATGGTACAATGTTATAACAGTCTAGGGTAGAATGGTATAAAGTTTACAATGGTCTAGGGTAGTGCAGTTATAATGGTCTAGAATGGAATAAAATAAAGTACAAAGGTTTAGGGTTATAATTGTATAGGTTAGTGTAGTTACAATAGTCCAAAATGGAATAGAATAGAGTATAATAGTCTAGGGTTACAATGGTCTAGAATAAAATGGTACAAAATAAGTATAATGGTCTAATAAATAACTTTAGCACAAGTTACCCCCAAGTAAGGGATATTGTAGATAATGGTTCATAAAATTTCATCAATCATAGAACCACTTGAGGTGTACAATATTTAGGGATTTTAGGAGCACTTCACCATTTAGATTCAGCAATCTATATGCCCTTGATCCATAATTCATTGTAACCATGTATGGGCCTAGTCAATTGGGTTAAAACTTACCCTTCTTATTTAATTTAGCATTAGTATTCTTTTGGTTCTCCTTCAATACCAAGACACCATATTAAAAATACTGAGGGATAATGTGCTTATTATAACTATGATACAATCTATTCTAATATGCTCTCAAGTTATCTAGTTCAGCCAAATGCTTGCCATCAAGGAGTTCTAGCTCTTACAGCTTGGAAACTTTATAATATTAATCATCTAAAATGTTATCCAATGATACTCATAATGAAGGTATTTTAACCTTGACTAAGATAATATCCTATATGGCATAAACTAGGGAATATGAAGTGGCACTTGTGGGGGTTCAATGACTAGTGAAATAAGCTCAGAGGGTAGGAAAAATTTTCAAGTCCCAATTAAGGCTAGCATCATTGAAAATAATCTTTAGGATTACAATAATGGTTTTATTATATGCCTTGTCTTGACCTTTGCCTTGTAGGTTATATGGTGTGAACTTCTTATGTTTGGTTTTGAACATGGTGAAAATAACTTTAACATCTATTTTTACAAATTATCCACCATTATCAAATATAATATGGGCTAGGATACCATATCAATAAATGACATGGTAATGGATAAATTTGGAAATTTACATCCCTGTGATGTAAGTGAGACGAATGGCCTCAATCTACTTAGTAAAATATTTGTTATTAGTGAGAATGTGTTTGTGGTCATCAAAGGATGTTGTGTTTATTTTTATAGCAAGATCGATACCCCATATAGAAAATGGCCATGTTGTAGTGACAATTTTTAGAAACAAGGAAGTTGCATATATAAAATTACCATGATACTAACAAGTAACACATTTCCTAACATAATTACAACCATAGGTTTCCATCTTGGGCCAATATAATCATATTCTAAAGAGTTTTTTCACTAAGATTTCACCATTAGTATAAGCCCCACATATTATTTCATGGACCTCATGTTGGGTGAATATTTTGTCACCAAAAAAATGATAATATAATAATACTTTCAACCACAGTGTGATGAGATAAAATATATCTTCGAGGAAAGAGTAGGCTCCCTTCTTATTGTTATTTAAAACAAGTAATTATTTACACTTATTTACAATAATTTTATAAAAGTGGGTGTTATCATATCATCCAATTATCCTTTTTCAAAACTAATGTTCACTTTCAAACTTAAAATATAAGTCCTTTTATTCCTTAAAATGTACTATGAAAACATAAAATTACTTGTTGGAGCAATAATAACTGATATTTAGATTAGTTAGACATAAGAATAACTAGAATAATACTAGAAATGTAATGTGAATAGGTAGAATAAAGTGAATCCCAAATTATCCACTTTATTTCCAATAAAGATTAAATCACCAAATAAAATAACTTGCAGCCCAAAGTCTCCACAGTAAGTCACTTCTATTAATGAACACAAACCCATTAATGATATTGTAGCTCAAAATACTTCAAAATTAACTTCTTGGCACCTTTTAATTTATAAAAATTCATACCACAGTCCAATCAAAATTACAATAAAAATGTAATGGAAAAGATGTAAGAACATTTCCAATACACTACAAGTTTATTCCAACACAAAGATTGAAACATCACTTGATTTTTCTTATATTGGTGGAATTCAAGATTTAAAATTTGAATACAAAGTTTAAAAAAATTATTCTTAATTGATCAATGTTTCTCTTCTATATCCTTAGTTATCGTGCTTTAACAAAAGAGAATCCTCTTATTTATAGAGAGGAGCTATGAACAAAAATTGGGAAAACATAACTACTTTGACTTCTTCCTAACATAGCTCAATTTTAGTTAGGACTATGTACTTTTTCTACATGTAAATTGTTGGAAATATTGTCATTGATTTCAAAGGTCTAGCATTATTGGTGATAAAGGACCCATTACATTAACGGTGTTTTTAATATTCATATCTTGGCTAATGTGTGTTAATATATATTTAATATTAATGAATATATTTTTGGTTTCATATAAGTCAAAAGAGGGCCCATGGAGGAGTCAAAGAGTCATGGGGTATAATAAGAAAGAGGAATGGGATGCATTTTCTCATGAAGAGTCACCTTGAGGAATTCCAAGAGTCACCATGTGAAGACAAAAGAGGTATGGTGCATTTTTCCATGAAGGGAAACTTTGAGGAATATGAAAATTTACCAAGATAAAGATAAAAGAGCAAAGGATGATTTTGATTATGAAGGGTCACCATATGACTTTTCAAATGCAAGGATATGAAGGATTATGCAAGTTTGGTGCCATTTTCCATGAGGATTGAAGGGTCACAAAGGGTGAATGCCAAAGGTCATTTGGAAAGCTATGAATAAATGATTGAGAATCCATTTGTAAAATGCAAGAGAGTGCATGGTTTTTATTTGTTTTTGAAGATAGAAAAGTAGGATATATTGTAGAGTTATATCATTTTTTAAGTAAAAAACATTGAGAGATAGTTTTGTTTTATACACAAGAAGGGTTGGTGCTCCTGTGAGTTGGTGCTCATGAATCTTTGTAAGGGGTTAATGCGCCTATGGGTTGGTGCTCAAAAATAGTTGCTGTGTTGGTGCTCAGTAAAGGGGTTGGTGATCCCTCAAGTTAGTGCTTGAAAACTTTGTATTTTGAGTTGGTGCTCTCTCTCTCTCTCTCTCTCTCTCTCTCTCTCTCTCTCTCTCTCTCTCTCTCTCTCTCTCTCTCTCTCTCTCTCTCTCTCTCTCTCTCGTGTGGTGCAAATTATTATTTCAATTTTATTTCATATATTGAATGTATGATTGAGTGGTTAAATAAAATAAATTAGATTCAATAAAAGATATATACTATACTGATTCACCCCCTCTCAGTATATTTCATGCTTAACAATTCATTTCAAAGCAGGTTCCTTTTGAAAACAATTTACAGCTTGAAGGAAGATTGGGACAGCATGATGGTTGGATCACAAGAAGGATTTTATACAAATAAGGAACTTTGTTTGATGGGATGAATTATGTTTTTTGTAGCATAAGGATGAAGACTTATTTGATGGCCCTTGGATTCGATATATGGCAAGCAATGGTGGAGGATTATGAAGAGCCAAAGACACTTGTAACTACTTTGGTAGAAAAGAAGGTAAGTGAAAATAATGTTAAAGATTTAAATTCTATTTTATACAGTTTACGTGAATCAAAATTTATTAAAGTTATGCAATGTGAATTTGCTCATGAAACTTGGGTAAAAGTTGAGAATATTTACAAACATGATGGAAAGGTTGAAAAAGCTAAGCTTCAAACTTTTAGAAGATTGTTGAAGAGTTTGAAGATAGAAGAAGAAGAAGAAAATATAGCAAGTTATCTCTTGCAGGTTGATCAAATAGTCAATCAAATTTAAGGTCTTGGATAAAATTTATAAAAATCGACTGTGGTTCAATTTTTTTTGATATCTCTACTATTGAGATATGATGAAAAAGTTTTAGCAATTGAAGAGATGAAGAATTTAACCAAGCTAAATATGGATGAACTTCATGGTATTCTTATAGCATATGAGATGTAAACTAAACAAGATAAACCTTCAAAGAGAGAAGCATATTTCAAGACATCAAAGAAAGATAAGGCTAAAATTCAAGAATCAAGTGATAATTCTAGTGATGATGAGATGACAATGGATCTCTATTCATTCACAATCTGAAAAAGGACACAGATAAATATCAAGGAAAATTACCTTTAAAATGTTTTAATTGTGGAAAGATTGGACATTTTGCAACTAAATTCCTAAATAAGGGTAATGATGACAATGAATAAAGAAAGTCTACATACAAGAAGAATTTTAAGGGAAAAGTTAAGAAGGTATTTGAGAAGAAGAGTTTTTATTCTAAATATCCTAGCTCAACCAAAGATAGTGGAGTCAGTGACTCAGAAGAAGAAGAGATTCTATTCATGGCCAATCATGAAGATGCCTCTACAAGTAAAAGTACACATGATCAAAAAGAATAAAAATATGAAGCTAAAGTGAATATGGAAGGAGAACTCATTTGTTCCTTACAAAATTTAAAAACTCTTGAAAATAAGAATTGAAGATTAAAGTTCTAGATCAAGAAAAATGAAAAGGAGTCAATGGAAATAATTAGAGATGTACAAGCACACTTTGAAGAAGCCAAGAAGAATGAATAAGATCTAATCGCATAGTTTAAAATAGTAAGTAAATAATATGAAAGGTATGTTATTGAAATTTCTTCTTTAAAATTAGATCTTGAGAAAAAAAATAAAGTAATCAATGATACAGTAGCCAATGATTCAAAATTTGAGAATAGCACTAATATGTTGAATAAGATATTAGAAAATCAAATATCAATGTTAGATAAGATAGGTATTGGATTTGAAAAAGAGAAAGAGGAGATCACTACTTTCATAGATAGGGAAAAGGGAAAGAGTTATGCTGAAGCTATTACAAAAGAAGAAATAAAAAGGGAAGAAGTTAAGAATACAAAAGACATCTCAAACAAAGAAGGCTAGAGGGAATAGAGCTACAAAAGACAGTCAGGTTAGAGATACAAAAATAGGTCCTATTTTTATGGTTAACTTTTTTATTATAATGGATATGGTCATAAGAAATTAGAATGTCAAAAAGAGCTAACAATTTTAGAAATAAGGAGAAGGAAAGTCATACAGAGTCAAGCAAAAGCCATAACTCTTTTGCTCCTCTATCAAACTTTAATGAAGAGGTAATAATATGTTAGTGCAAAAAATTTGGACACATATACTGATACTATAGAAGTGTGTTTGAGTCAGTGAATAAGGACCATAGTTTCAAGGCTCTATTCATCAAGAAGAAAGTTTAGATAAGTTCATGGCAAAGGAAACAACTTGCAAAATCTATGTTGGTGCAGACTACTTTGCATGAAAGAAATGAAGAAAAGCCATGGTTCATTGATAGTGGATGTTTGAGGCACATGATAGGAGATACGATCAAGTTGATAACCTTGAATAAGATCAATGGTGGCACAATGAAATTTGGAGATGATACTACTACTAGAATTGCTAGAAAAGGTACACTAAGTTTGGATAATGGTAGAACTAAAATTGAAAATGTTTTATGTGTACAAAGTCTTAAGCATAATATTTTGAGTGTAATTCAAATGTGTGATTAGGATCACACACTAAATTTTTTATACATAAGGTTTTGAAATTATAAGAAAAGATTCATATATGTTGGTTGTAAATGCTCAGAGAATAGGCAATAATTTGTATATGCTATCAGACATCAAAGGTCAAAGATGTTATTTGAGTAAGATTGAATAAAGTTGGCTATGGCATAAGAGAATGGGTTACATAAATTTTGATAATATTATCAGCATAGGCAAGAATCAATTATTCATAAATATTCTAAAGATTACAAAGCCATCTGACACACTTCGTGAACCTTATCAGCATGGGAAGCATGTTAGAAGGTGGTTCAAAATGAAAGAGTACTCAACTGCTCATATGCTAGAGCTTATTCACACTGATCTATGTGGACCTATGATAACTCAAAGTACTAAAGGTGAGAAGTATTTCATGTTACTTATTAATGATTTTTTCATGTATAACTTGGGTAATGTTTTTAAAGAAAAAAATTAGAAGCTTTTAGACATTTCAAAGCATTCAAAGCATTAGTTAAGAATGAAACCAATTTGAAGATTAAGTGTTTAAGATCAAATTGAGGAGGATAATTCATGTCAGATCAATTTATTGAGTTTTTTTGAAGACCATGGAATAAAGATACATTATTCAGTAGCTAGAACTCCACAACAAAATGGAGTAATTGAATGGAAAAATAGAATAGTTCAAGAGATGGTGAGGACAATGCTAAATGAATCCAAAATAACAGATAAATATTGGAGAGAGGAAGTTATTACATTAGTGCATAATAAAAATAGGTAATTATTGAGAATCAATAGTGACAAGACTCCTTATGAGCTATGGAAAGACAAACTAGCAACAATTGATTATTTTAGAGTTTTCAGTAGTAGATGCTTCATAAAGAGAACAGATGAAAAACTTGGTAAGTTTGAATCTAGATCAGATAAAGGTATATTTATTGGTTATTATTTAAAAATTAAAGGTTATAAATGTTATAACAAAAGAACCAAGAAAATTATTGAAAGTGCAAGTTTCAGGATAGAAGAAGATGGAACACAAAGAATCAGTGATCCAATAGACATTCCTGAAATCATTGAAGAGGAAGGTTTTGAAGAATCAAATGAAGATGAGAAGAAGGAGAAAAATGGTAGAAAAAATCCATCCAAATATGTTAAAAGAAATCATAATGAAAGTGACATCATGAGGGACATAAATAAAGGAATTCACACTAGAAGAATGATGGTAATTGAATTTGAGTAAGTTAATTTTTCTTTGTTATCCAAAATTCAGCCTAGAACTTTTTCAGAAGCTAGACATGACAAGCATTGGGTTAAGGCTATGGATGGAGAATTAAATTTGATAGAAAAGAATGATACTTTGGAATTAGTGCCTAGACCAAAATATCATAATGTGATAAGAACCAAATGGGTTTATAGAAATAAGTTAAATAAAAATGGAGATGTGACCAAAAATAAAGCAAGATTAGTATGTAAAGGATATGCTCAAATGGAGGGAATAGATTTTGAAGAAAATTTTGCACCAGTGGTAAGGTTAGAGGCTATTATAATGTTTCTTGTATATACAGTGTTTACAAATTTCAAAGTGTTCTAGATGGATGTCAAATTTGCCTTCCTAAATGGAAATCTAGAAAAAGAGGTCTACATTGAGCAACCTAAGGGATTTATTCTCTCAAATATTAGAACCCATGTATGAAGATTAAAGAAATCATTTTATGGATTGAAACAAGCTCCTAGAACTTGGTATGTAAAACTTAGTAAGTACCTATAGGATCAAGGTTTCAAGAGATGATTTGTTGATAGTAATCTCTACATCAAAACAAAAGGTGAGCATCAATTTATTATTGTGGTATATTGTGATGATATCATTTTTGGAGGAAATATTGAAAAGATGACAAAAGAATTTTTTGATAATATGAAAAAATAATTTAAGATGTCTATGCTTAGAGAATTGTCATTTTTTTTATGATTACAAATAGTTTAGTCAGATAAAGGAATTTTCATATCTCAAAGTAAATATACCAAGGAAATGTTGAAGAAATTTGGTTTTGATGATTGTGCACTAGTTGGCACACCCATGTGTATAGGAAATAAGGTGAGCCAGAATGAAGATTCACCTATTACAGATCAATCTTTTTATAGATATATGATTATTAGTATTTTATATTTGACAACATCAAGGCTAGACATCATGCATGTAGTAGGTATGGTTGCAAGATATCAATCATCTCCAAAAGATAGTCATGTTTAGTTGGTGAAGAGAATATTTAGATATATCAAGGGGACATTGGATTATGGATTATGGTATCCCACAGGTAGAGATTTCACTTTGGTTGCTTATACAAATTTAGATTGGGTAGGGTGCTTGGATGACAAAAAGAGTATAGCTGGAGGAGATTTCTTCCTTGGTGATCGCTTAGTATCATGGCTAAGCAAGAAGTAGAATTTAGTATCACTTTCTATAGTTGAAGCAAAAAAATATTGTATTAGTATTGTGTTGTACTCAAGTGCTTTGGATGAAGAAAACTTTGGAGGATATCAAGGTAAAGTATAATGAACCTATTTCTATTTTTTGTGATAACACAAGTGCTATAAATATTTTGAAGAATCTAGTAATGAGTTTAAGAACAAAACATATTCCCATTAGATATCACTTCTTAAGCGAGAAGGTTACAAATCAACAAGTTAAGATGGAATATATCAGTACTACAGAGTAGATTATAGATATTTTCATAAAGGCACTACCAAAACACACATTTGAGTATCTACAAGAGAATTTGGGAGTAAATTATTTTACTTCATGCCATTGAGGTTTAGTATCAATTGAAGGGGAGCTAAGTGTTAGCTCCATGTAGGCCCTTTGCCATTGATGTCAAAGGGTGAGAATAATAAGTACAAGTATAGGTGTAGAAATAGGTACAGGGAATAGATACAAGTTGCTACAATAAGGAGTTACTGTATGTTTTTTAGATCGTAATATGTGTAGGTTTCAAGGTGTGGTACTTTTAGTTTAAGGTTGCCATTAATGACAAAGAGGGAAATTGTTAAAAATATTATCATTGATGTCAAAGGTCTAGCATTATTGGTGATAAAGGCCCCATTACATTTAATGTTATTTTTAATATTCATATCTTGTCTAGTATGTGTTAATACTTATTTAATATTAATGAATATATTTTTGGTTGCATATAAATCAAAAGAGGGCCCATGGAGAAGTCAAAGAGTCATAGGGTAAAAGACGAAAGAGGAATGGGATGCATTTTCTCATGAAGAGTCACCTTGAGGAATTCCAACAGTCACCATGTGAAGAAAAAAGATGTATGATGCATTTTTCTATGAAGAGACACTTAGAGGAATATGAAAAGTGACCAAGATAAATACAAAAGAGGAAAGGATGCTTTTGCTTATGAAGGCTCACCATATGACTTTTCAAATGCAAGGATACAAAGGGTCATGCAAGTCTGGCACCATTTTCTATGAGGATTGAAGGGTCACAAAGGGTGAAGGCCAAAGCTCATTTGGAAATCTATAAATAAAGTATTGAGAAGCCATTTATAAAATGAAAGAGAGTGCATGGTTTGTATTTGTTTTTTAAGAGATAAAATTAGGAGATATTGTAGAGTTATATCATTTGCTGAGTAAGTAACATTGAGAGATAGTTATGTTTTATACACAATAGGGGTTGATGCTCCTATGGGTTAGTGTTCATTAATCTTTGTAAGGGGTTGGTGCTCTTATGGGTTGGTGCTCAAAAATAGTTTCTATGTTGGTTCTTGGCAAAGAGGTTGGTGCTCTTATAATTTGGTGCTTGAAAACTTTGTATTTTGAATTGGTGCTCATTCATATACTTGAGATTGTTCTCTGTGGTTTTTCCCACTTTAGGTTTTCACATAAAAATTTGGTATCTCTCTCTCTCTCTCTCTCTCTCTCTCTCTCTCTCTCTCTCTCTCTCTCTCTCTCTCTCTCTCTCTCTCTCTCTCTCTCTCTCTCTCTCTCTCTCTCTCTCTCTCTCTCTCTCTCGTGTGGTGCAAATTATTATTTTAGTTTTATTACTTATATTAAACTTATGATTAAGTGGTTAAAAAAAATAAATTAGATTAAATAAAAGATATATAATATACTGATTCACCCCCTCTCTCAGTATATTTTTTGATTAACATAAATTACACACAACAAACCTACATGTGAAAAATTATGCAAATAAACTAAGTGTCTATAGACACAATAATTTCTTCCTTCTTATTCTTCTCAAGATATGCTTTGTATCACTTCAAGGTTGTTTGGACTTAATTGTTATTTGGCCCTAATGTATTTATATAAATAGCAAGGACTCTTGTAATGGAGTCTACTATGTTGATTGGCATGCCCTTGTTCTTATAAAAAATTCTTTATAGTTTATCCATTATACCTTGAAACTCAACCATCTTGTTGATGTAGTCCAACATGAATGTTCCTATCTCAACTTCTATACAAGCCAAGGAAGTGATCTCTTGAATGACTATTTTTGTAGGATGCAGTTTTTGACATTCATTTTTCACCTAGCAAGGAAGTTCTCCAATATTGTCTATAAGGTCTAGCCCCTTGTCAGTACACATGTCCTAGGCTTATTCAATACCCTTAATTAAATTATAGAGGAATTCTTTCTTATTCTTCATTGCCTCTCTATATTCTACAAACATATTCCTATTTGGAATAACTTTTTGCTCAACCAAAATTTCCATCTTGAACTGGTGAAGTTGGGTCCATGTGTGAAAACCATTTTTTGTTAACTACAAGTCTTGAGAGAGTGTGTCAAGTGTTTTCTATATTTATATTTTTTTCTCACTCAAGTTATTAAGAAATTTAATGGTAGATCATAACCATTGAGCACCTTGCATTAGCAACCTACCTATCCATGATTGATTACTTGACCTTGTGACCCAATATTTTTTACCTATTGAGTTGCTTTTTTAGTGACATCACTCCCATCAGGATCTACTAGATTAGAAGATTATGTGAGTTTTAATAGAATTAAGGTCAATTATTCTACCTATGCTTTGAGTTGATCCTTATCATATCTCTTAAACAAGGATGCCATCACTACCTATAGATCTTATTTTACACTTTCATGCATGTGCTTACCAAGATCTATAAGTCTAATTGCATAGTCATATGCTTGGATATCTTTAATATTTTTCCTTTTTGGAGGAACTGCAATCTTGACATAATTATTACTAGAATCAAATATCACCCTTGATATTATATTAGCATTTTTTTCTATCTTTGGCTTTATTGGCACAAGTTGACTAAAGTCAAAATCATCTAGTGATATAGCTTGTTTCTTCCTCTTAGGTGTTGAGACATTAACTAAGGGGGAATGGTTGTTGAATCTTCTTATGTAGATGGTGTGAAAGATTGTGATGTTGCAGAAGATGAATGGTTTGTGAGGTGAATGGAATGGAAGGTGGAATGAAGGCATTGAGTAATGAAATAGATATTGATGGAGTGGTGGTTATGATAGGTGGAATTTGGGTTGGTATGGAAAAAAATTTAGTTCTCATTGGCATGTTTGACATAGGAACTGATGGGACTTAAGTTACTAATTTTGAAGATGAGGTAGACATGAAATTATCAATGTATTTCTAGGTTAAATACAAATTGATGGGTGAATCTAATGACTTTAAATGACTAATAAATTTATAAAGGGATTCAAATACCTGGTCCAATGCGATTTGAGAAGGAACTTGGAAAAACATGGCACTAGTGGGTGAATAAGGGGATGAAAGAATGGTGTGAAAAGTCATTATAGGATTAATTAGTGTTAAGAGGCACTGTAGGAGAAATTGATGTAGTAGAAGTGATAGGGGGAAGATTAGAAGATGATACCTAAGAGTTTTCTACTTAATAAGTCACTAGTTTTGATGATGATTCACTTGTGGTAGGGTTTTCTTCTACATTTGCTTGAACATTTTTATCCCTTGCATTGGTGTCCTTGCCTTTACCTTTACCTTTGCTTTTGAAAACAAATGTCACCTTTTTTGTAAATGTGGAGGCATCTTCTATGTTCTTTGTCCTTAGCTCTTCCCAATTTTTAGTAGTGTCTTCATCATACATCTCCTCAGATCTAGTTTTGAATGGCTTCAATCTAATACCCTTTCCCTCTAACGAAGCATTGATCTCTACAAGATTAAGTTGGAATCTATCTCTTATAAAAGTGGATTCATTTATTAAGCATTGAATTAGGGGAAGAGGAGTTGATGCAACCTGATTAATCTCATATAATAGATCTAATGTATTCCCATCATCTATCAATCCTTCGGGAATGTTAGCTAGTTTCAAATTAATAATTTGATTTACAGTGAGATGGTTGTAATCTAGCTTTCTCACATCTTCCTCTATTGTACACTCTTCTCAAATGTCTTTTATTTTGTGCACATGAGTTTAGTTCCCTTTGAGATTTTCTTTCATCTTCTTATAGTCAAAGTCTTCCCTTCTCTTGAATCTCTAAAGAGTGATCCACAATATTTTAGTCTCCATTGTCTTGGCCTTTGGGGTGGTAGAGACTATATATCAGCCAATGTTGATTGGAAACTTGAAACTAGGTTTGTGGGCATATGATTGTTTCTTGTACACACTCATCATTTGCAAATATATCTCCATTACAATCAACTTTTCACTTGGATATCTAGGTAGCATATAAGGTTATTAATCTAACCCTCCTACCTTGATGTAGGTGAAGGTTGGGAATTGAAAGAATATACAACCAACTTTATTTACATGTTGTCATGTTGTATCTAAAACTCTCTTCTTCTCAAGGTCTTTGTCAAAAATACAAATGAACTTTTAAAAATATGCATCATTAACACTTATGTAATGTTTTATGTTCTCCTTTAAATTCAAATTGGATAGTACTCATAAACATTAACTTGATTTCTATCACTAACAATAGTTAAACTTGGAAATTATTTCATACTAGTTGCAATGTATGTTAGATAATAAGTCATGAAGAACTTAAGAGAAGAGGTCATCTTAGAGATTTGGTGACATATGTCATAACTAGTTTTCCATATAAGATCTATTTACCCCTTTTGATGACCTACATGTAATGATACATCCATTATTAGAAAAAAAATTATGTGGGAAGCCCCTTAACTCTACTTGAGAGAGTGATTAAATCCCCTACTTCCTATAATAATTCACTATGATAAAAAAAAATTAGGCCATCTACCAATGGAATGATGATGAGTCTTGAGCTGGTGAGAGTTGATGTGCCTTTTGCATTTTTTTAGAATTCTTGTCATAATGTTCATGAGCTAAGTTCAAAGTTATATCCAAATATTCTTCAATGTCAGGGAGATGGAATATTTTATCAAAATAATCCTCATCAAGCCTAATGACAACCTTACCATCTACATCCTTAACTGATATAGTCTACTTATCAAAGTGAGTAGTAACTATCAAGATGAAATTTGATTTTTTTGCTAATTTAGGGAATGTGGCTACCAAGTGTATTTTTATATTTAGGATAGCTTGCATGGGAGGTGTAATGGGGTCCTTGTTTAGCATCTATAAGAATTTTGTCATGTCAATATGACCAATCTTTATATCCCTAATGTTGTCTTCATTAGATTTGATTATAGACATTAGGACCACTCCTTAGAATTTGTACTTCATGGTTCACTTGGTAGGAGAAAACTCTAATATTGGTCAAGTAATGACATTAGTGTGTTCAAAACTCTCAAAGTTAGTAAATTTTTTATTTAGCAAGAAAATTCTATAGGGGAGGAGAAAAATTGTGCCTATCTACAATCTTGGAGATTATGTAGTTCAGAGAAAATTATTTGAACTACATGAAATTTGAATGGTTTGGGTGTAGTCTGAAGAAAATTCTTTGAACTACACCTTGTGTAGGTGTCCTTCATGAAATCCAGAGAAAATTCTCTAAACTACATGGGACTTGGTATAACTGTAAGGTTTGGGTATAGGCTAGATAATTTTCACCATCCTACACCATTATATAAGGACTAGCTACACTTGAGAGAATTTCCTCTAAAGTGTGCCGATTGGGAAGATATGGTGAATAGGGTACACTTTGGAGAAAAATCTCTAATGTTGACTGATAGGGATGGTTTATAGGGTGGATGCTAGGATGTACCTCAAATAAAAATCTTCAAAGTAGATCCTCAAAGGAAAATCATGTTGCTCAGAGAGTTTTCTTTGAGGTGCATAGCTATTCATGGTAGGATTTGAGGAATAAAACTTAGAATTTAAGTGAAATAGTGATGGATTTTTAGACCTACACAACACATGGGGTTACTATACCAATGCGAAGGTGTTTTTAAAAAAAGATGTAATATGGGGGAAAAACATGTGACAAGGGTTTAGAATCATGACATAAGGGATCCAAAGACAAAGTGAAATGATAGTGAATTAAACATAAGACAAAATAATGGAATAAAACCTAGGAGCAATAAATAACAATAACATATCTCACTTAAAAACCATAATAGAATACAAAATTTGTGGGTGAGTAGAATAAAATGAATGTGATAATGACAAATGAGGAAGTGTAGGTTAGCTTGAAAATGGTGAAGGGAAGGATAAAAATAAATGGTAAAATGAAAATTTACATAGGGTTAATAAATAATCATGATAATTAATGCATATTAATTACTGCTTAAATGGTGGGCCCCCTTGTAGGGTCAAATAATTTATCTTTTCTTGTATGCATAGTGGTGGAGAAATTCTCCACTATTGCACACTGGGGTTTTAATTCAAATAAAATTCTTTAGACTACATGATTTCAAGCTTAGTGTAGTCTGAAGAAAATTCTATAGACTGCATCAGGTGAAAAAATCTAAAAAGACCAACTTTTTGAGTGAAAATAATGTATGAGGACAATTGATTTACCTCATTTTATGTTCTTAGAGATCATGGAATACAAAATGGATAAGTTTTTAGGGGTTATCTCATGAATTAAGCCTATTAAACTCAAGAATAACACCTCTTATTGGCCATTTTGGCCTAGATGAAAATCTTCTACCTAAATGGATGATCTGAACAAAGTTATGGATGGAACGAGTGGTCCAAAGATTTCATATTGCTTACAAAGCTTTTGAAACACTTTAAGCAAGCTTAAAGTTTATTTTATTGATATTTGAAAAGCAAGTCTTGAAAAAGTTATAGATTTGCAAGGGAAGGATAATCAATTTCTCATGGTGATCATGACCTTCATGGACATAAATTACGTTTCACATGTTTTATAAACTCATTTTCAGCCTTGAAAGTTATTGCATAAGCATAAAAGAGATAGACTATCTTAACATGTCATGCAAAAACAAATAGGTCAGTTTCATTGCATATCTAGTAAATACACTTGGAAATCCTCTCAATCTAAAAGATCACACGAGATAAATGTATTTAGTTCTAATATCATCCCATGAAAAATTAATTTCTTGATGAGCTTACTATCCCAAGATATAAGCCTTTAAATTTGGACATGTAGAGTGAAACATGTGCATATACATCAAGTTTAAGCCTCGTTAAATAGCTATTTGGATTAAAAATTCCTAAATATGAATGCATGCATGACAAGTGACATGATCTCATGAGATAAAAATAATTATCAAAGGTGCATGTCAACTAACAAGGTTAGTAGGTCTAAACAGATCAATGGTACATGTTTAATTGTATCAAAGAATATCAATGGTGAGCATCGAGTCAAAAGGTTAATGGACCAAAGATTGAATGTGTCAATGATAAGTGTCAATATATTTATTACCTAAGTAAATATATAATAGTTTATGGTCATTGACAAATCGAGTGGGTCCAAGAAAATTGATGGTATGCATGTAATCATATAGATCAAGATGAATATCGAGTAAAAGGTCAAACTAGTCAGCATATCCTGAGGATGAATGCAAATCTACCACATGGTGAAAGAACCAAACTTGATAGGGATAATAATATGATCCTAAGAACAAATGAGGAATTGACAAATGGCATAATATGAGAAGCCAAGATCAAGATTGATGGTCAATATTAAAATTCAATGACATGGGACTTCAAATAGATGTTGAACATGGATCTGGTCAAATGAAGAATAAAGTTTTCCAAGGGTGTATATCTCCATTAGAGATAGGTAAAATACCATCAAGTAGACATATCCATATATCTAGGTTTGCCAATAGTGAATCTCTATCACCATTAAAGCTCAGATGTAGGATAGGTCTATTTAGACCTAATATATTCTAGGAATGAGAGCAAACATATATAGATTATCATCGATATGTAAACTATAGGAAAACTAATAATTGGATTGGTTTTTTATCTATAAAAAGATATGTGCTTGGATGTTATGATAGGGATGGGTATGTAATTAATGAGGAGTGTCTCATCTTTAAATATAGTCATATCCTTGATAATAGGTACCTATATCCACTCAGAGTAGACTAAATCATGGCTCTATTAAGTGCATAAATATGAGGATTTTGTCCTTATAGTGAAGTAAATTAATATAAAAGATCTCGATAAGGATTCATGTAGTGAGGGTGGTTGTTTCCATTAGTGGTCTTGACCTTCATGATCCATCCTTCCATGCTAGACAGAGTCCTAATGACACTAATGCATGAGGAACTCGAAGAGTTGTTACATATATTGTCTTGATCATTATGACCCCTTTCCCACTTTCTCACATGTCACTTCTCATATCTCTCATTTCCTTCTACTATAGATACAAGCTTATAATCCTTGAAATGGATCCGTCTCTTGGGCATGACTAGACTCTACCAAGATTGATATTTATAACCTCTTAAGATGAATACATGACTATTTTAGATTTCATTGTTATGGTATAGTGTGTTAATGTCATTTTTATTTATGTATGTGGTATAGATATCTCCCTTATCAAGTCTTGATCTCACCTAGATACTAGTTTATCTTGGTATGTAAGCCATGTTTATTGTTTAATGCCATTTTATTATTGATATCAAGTGGATACATCAACTGGTTAGTGCCTTGAATTAGGCCATTCCATCACTTCCCTCAATCTTTGATCAATTGATGAAACCTTTGCATGAAAAAATGATGCATAAGAGACTTAGGATTTGTAGATCTAGTCATTTATTATATCACATTAGTGTTTTAAAATCCCAATTAAGAGTGGATGAACAATCATTCCATATATATCAACAATTGTAGCTTAGGTTTTCCCTTTTAGTTATCTTTCTCTCTATTTTCATCCTAGAAATTAGTAGGTTTTATTTTAAATGAGCTAAGAGGATCTAACCTAATTAAAAATCCTAGAGGTCTAACCCAAGATTTGGTAACCCACAACCTAGGGTCATTCCCATGTTGGACTAGGTTTGAGATTAGGACTTGAACACTTCTACTTTTATCTAAGGTGTAGCCTAAACCTCTAATAAATTAAGTTTTAAGAAGAGAGATTCAAATTGTCATATCTAAGGATTTAGCCTCATTAAGAATCCTAGAGGTCTGACCCAACATTAGGTAACCCATAGCCTAGGGTCATTCCCATGTTGGACTAGGTTTGGGTAGAGGATCTAAACATTCCTTTTCTTAGCTAGGGTGAAACCTACAACCTCTAATAGTTTTTGGCATGCCCAATGGGACCTAGATCCATAAGAGTGGAAATATTGCTGGTGTGTTTTTCCTCTAATTAGCTTTTGGAAGTAAGCAAGATAGCACCTGAACCAATGGTGACTTTGAAACAAATCTTCTAGTTGTGAATAGCCCAAGTATGTCTCATTGAATATTTTAATCAATTTTTGCATCTCATTTGACATATGAGGTTGATATTAACAACTATGGTGGATACCCCTATCATTCACCTCCTTTTCAGCCCTCTCATGATGTATATCAACCATATGAAGAGTGTGCAGAGCATTTTCAGTAGTATGGAAGCTCATATTAGTCCTATAACTATGATCCATATGCATATCATCCTCATTCATATGAGTGTTACTCATTCCAAGATCAACCACCCTTCCAAAACTCTTTGAATTTTCATGATGAGATAAATGAAATGAAGATGATAAGCCAAATGATTGTTGAAGAGATATCATCCTACAACCAAGATCTATTAGATAATTAATCTAGTCTCATGTCCCTACATGTGTCCTACCATAGACTTCATATATGCCACCTATGCTTCCCTTAGAAATAAAGTCTTAGTTATTTCAAGTCATTCTTATCCCCTCTAGCCTCCCATCTTAAAAGTTAGTTCAAGAGCTATTTGGGGAGAAACTAACTTCTAGAATTAGAAAAAAAAGTTAGAGAGCTTGATAGCACTGTGGAGAAGTGAAAATGTAGCTATAGTGGAAAAAAATCTTGCCTACCCCAATTAAGAGGAATCTACTTCCTCAAAGGTCCCCATTTTCATGGATTTCTCCCCTAAAGAGTAGTCCATAGAGGTCCCAAGCTTCCTACCTCCTTCAGAAATAGTTTTCCCTTTGCCCACTCCATCAATCATTCCTCATGAAACCTATCCATCTCAAACTTAGAAACCTTCATGGGCTATTCACCCAAATTATGTGAGGCCTAGCCTTTGTCACGAGGATCCTATTATGTCTAGTCCATTTGATCAAGAAAAGGAGATAGAAGAGGTCAAGTAGTTCAAGGTTCCAAACTTCATGAGATTCCTCTATGAAGGGGTTTCCTAAATAATTAAAGTTATATCAAAAATAGATCCATCTTGCATTTCCACCATTCACACTCAAGAAGAGGAGCATGTCATGTGGGAACTAGAAGAGAAAAATATTGATTCAAATAAGCTTTAAAAGGAATGTGTTGAAGAGGATGATAGTGTTTAGGAAGAGGATATTACTATTGGTACCCCTCTTTTATGTGCAAGAGGAATTTTTACTCTTAAGGATGAAGAAGCAGAGCTATCATCTTATGTTGAAAATGAAGAGGTTGAGGATATCAACTCCTTGCCATATTATCTAGAGGATGAGTAAATGGATGTAATAGCTTATCAAATTGATTAATATATGGGGTAAGCATAGGTTACCAATTAGCCAAAAGGCCCATTAGAAGAATTTTTTGAAGTTTTGGGAGTAGGATATACTCTTTTCTAGGAGGACTATGGTTTGATTATAGCCAAAGAGAGTAGCCTTGTCAAGCAAATAAAAGAACATGGAGTGGATAGTCTTCACTATTTTCACCTCAAGAGCTAATTATAAACATGGACTTGTTTTAGGATATCATCCCCTTGGTGATCTTACATACATGAGCATTCTTATAAAAGGTATTAAAATTCTTTTTTGTGCACAACCTAGTCAACTAGATTATGAAGGAATGGAGATTGAATATAAGCTAAAGGCTACTAATAGGATTGTTATTACAAGAGGGTATCCTTTGATACACTAATTTCAATTTGATATTGATAAAGAGGAAGAGCCACTAAGTGAGTATGTTTATATTGGAGGTTATTTTGACCCTACCATTCCACATATTAGTATGCCAAAGGAGTTGGCAAAGAAGATACTTTCTTCCTCAACCACCAAGCTTGTAAGGGAACATGTGATATGTCATTCTCCATCCTATCATAGAGGTGAACTCAAAAAAATTCATTTTGATCTAGGTGGATTATTAATTATCCTAGTTAATTAGGATACCTTATATATAATTAGTTGTTTTTTTCCTCCAAGTGTTTCCCTAGCACGTTAGTTTGTTTGCTCGTACTTTATTTGGGTTAGTTTCCCTATTTTTTGTGCTTCCTTTCTTTTTTTAGTGGTTTTTTTTTTCAAGAGGTTGCATGAAATCAAGGTTAAAATTTTTCATTATTTCCTAAGTCCAAAAAGTCATGTGAGTGTCTAAGTTCTCAAGCATAGTAGGCATACTTCCATGTGAGTCACCAAAAATGTTGGCCATTTTGGTCCACATGAAAAGCTTATGCCTAAATAGATGAGATGAATAGAGTTTTAGATGGAATTAGTGGTCTAAATATCTCATATTGCTTATAAATATTTTGAAACACTTTAAGTTGTGATCTAGGAATTTGACTTAAGAGAGGATGGCTAGTATTGTGTTAGTTCCAAAATGAAAACAAAGTGAAATAAACACACTAATAACATAACATCTCTAGGCCTAGATACTAGGGAGAGCTTAGTTTAAAAAATCAAATGAAAATCATAATGAAAAAGCAAGGAATCAAAAACAAGAATTCCTTCACCTTCCTTAGATGCTCCAAATGCCTTTGTAGTAGTGGCTTACTTGGCTTGTGCTCAAAGAGGTCTTCTTTAATGGAGGGTGGCTACCTTCATCTCCTCTTGTCACCTTGTGGCTTTGGCTTGGCTTGGCTTGGCTTGGAATCAATTTAGCATTATAACACTATTTGCATAAAGTGTTTTGGAACCAATCCTACATTATAACTTTACACTAATTAAGCTTAGAAATGATGTTGTAAGGCCTTCTATTTATAGATTTTTGGATTTGGCTAGAATCAACCTGAACCATCCATCTCAAGATTGAGATGTGTGGTAGAAGATTAATTCAATTTTTAGAACTAAATTTGTAATTCTCCTCATCATGGCATTGGAAGAAGGGGTAATTAAGAGGCATGAATGGCATCATGGAAGGCATTGATGAGGCATGGAGGGCATGAATCCAGATAATTGTGGTATTTATGGCCTAAGGATGTCTTCCTAAGAAATGAGGTTACTTGATGATGTAGATATTCAATATTAATTTCCAAAAAAAATTAATAAACAAGTTTCCATGAAATTTTTTATTAGGCTTTGATTTGGGTTAATTATCTCTTCAATATGTTTTAGGCATATTATGTACAAATTACTCAAATTAATTAGAATGCCTTGTTATTGGTCATAATTTTTACTAGATTTAAATTGAAAGTCATTATCAGATGTGTTAGATGTGTATTCCCATTTATGATGTTTTCAACAACAAATAACAAAGTCACTAGTCTTGTGCTAAAGATTTGATAGGAAAGAGTAGTCCAGAGCACACAGGTGTAAATTTGGCATTTTGACTTGAAATGAACTGATCAAAGTTAGTTGACCCATAAATTGCATTGACCCATTTAGGGATACCCTAGCCAAAATTAGCACTTGAATATGTCATATTCACATAATTTAGCATATTTTAGTGTTTTTATGCTAAATTGTGCATTTTGGGTAGTAAATGGCCAACATCTTGATTGGATGTTATCAGTGGCCAATTTTAGGTGTCTACAATTTTCCATTATTTAGGAAGATGTTACAAACCATAGGCAAATCAATGTCTTCTCAACAAATGGAAAGGGCCTATATGCCAAAGAAGAAGATGATGGTTTTAAAACAAAGCTCCAAATAGTGGTTGGGAAGCCTAGGATGATGCCCCCTTGAGGGAGTGGATGTTGTAATTGTTGATGGAGGGTTCCTCAAAAGGAGACAATAATAAAGGTGGAATTAATCCATTGTTGAGATTAATCTAAATGATAAAATGCTTGCATGCATTGATATAAAATGAAGGTTGATTTGCCCAAAGGTGGTTATAATCAAGAATAAATGTCAAAATAAGGATTTGCCCATAGGTGGTTATAATCATTAAGAGGACTTAGATTGGATAAAATTTATGGTGCCCTAGTTAGGGCTAATTAGCAATCATAAATTAAGGATATAACCTTGAATATAGATTAAAGGTGAGCAGGTACAATGTGGTGAAATAAATGAATGAGATTGATCAGTGTGAATGATTTAGTTATACCTATCAATTAGGAGATGATCATCTTGATTAATAATGATATAACTAGAATGGTCAAATGAGTTATATTGATCAAGGGAGATGGAAGGATTTGCTAAGGTACCAAGGAGAAATTTTTGTGGCTCCATTGATTGTAGACCTTCATGAATCTATTTTTTCTTATAGTATGTGATGGTAGGCTTCATGATAGAACACCATGAAGACATGGCCAAAATATCCATAAGGACTGACTCTTGATTTAGAAAACATTCAAAAAAATAATGCACCAATGATGAAAACCATGATGATAATGTTAATGGATGAACATGGTTAGACTCAAGAATAATGTGCTCGAGGAATCACCTAAGGAACACATATAGACTGAGTCAAGGCAACAATGTTGAAGGTGAACAAATAGGCAAGTGAACAGATAAACAAATCAAAATAAACAAACATATAGGAAGCCTAAAACAAAGCAAATGAAAGCATCCCAACAATGACAATTCCCCAGTAAGGCAAATCATGGATCACTGACTAGGCTTAGACAATACAAATGTTTTTTGATTTTT
Source organism: Torreya grandis (assembly GCA_037957365.1). NCBI lineage: Eukaryota > Viridiplantae > Streptophyta > Pinopsida > Cupressales > Taxaceae > Torreya > Torreya grandis. The sequence goes on from JARHVA010001887.1 coordinate 2,474,428, forward strand.
TGAAATATTATGAATGTTTTTATCATTTTAAGGTATCTTAACTAGTTAGAGAATGACAAGATACCTACTCACAAAACAACAAGAGCATTTAAATGATGAGAGTGTATGGAAAGGGGGATGGAGGTGACCTCAACATGAATTGAGCATGACCCACATAGTCTTAAAATGACCTCAAGTCAAAGTAATTCCATCCACACAAAAGATAGGAAAAAACCAACTAGGTCTCAACAAGTTCTCAAATCCAGCAAATGGCCAGTCAAATGAAAACAATGATGGCAAAGAGATGTAGAAATGTATGGTGAACAAGTGTTTCCCCTAGTTTTCCCATAGGTGGTTATAACTAAGATACAACAACATAGGTCAATGGTACTAGTTTTCCCATATATAGTTATAATGCGTAGCAAGACTGGTGAAACACTGATTTGCCCATATATGGTTATAATCAAGCACACATAAACAAACATGATAGGATGAAAGATATCTTGCTAGATCAAATGTCACACTACTTTCATAAACTATAATTATAAACATAGATTGGATTTATTATTGAAACTTGATTGGAATCCCCCCACAAAAAGTGTAGGAAGAACTAAAGTAACCAAGATTAATATAGTATTGGAAAGGATGACTAAAATAGGCTTTGGTCTAAATAGGAATGAAATGATAGGGTGGAATTATATAACTAAAGATAATGATGCTTTTTGATAGATTGGATTAAATGGTAGGAGGGTTTCCCATAAGTGATGGGGTGAATGGAAGGAATCTATAATAATGGAAAATGGATATGTAACAATGGTAATAACATGGTACATGTTTTTGGCCTGGGTGTGGTTTTTGCTTCTATTGTTCCTTTTGATGGGGAGATGCTTGTCTTAATCAAGAAATGATACAAAAAAAATACTTGATCATGTTAATTTCTATCCTATACCTCATCTAAATAACTACTCAGTCAAAAACTTGATGTAGATCTGGTTGCTGAGAATGTTTTTGTGATCTTCCATGGTCATTAATTTTGATTCCTTCAAGTGTCAAGACAAGATATCCTTGTCGCCTTTGAAAAGGATAGTGAGACCATGAATGGTAAAGAAGGATAAATAATGGATGGTAGATTTTATTTTAAAATGGAATCATAGATGATAATGGAAGGTATAATTATGGGGAAACAAATGAAGATCAGGAATTTTAGTCACATGTAATGTTGTTGATGTTAGATTCAACATAATTTTGGTTGTGGTGGGGCAAAAGACTTATTATCTTGAGAGGACCACCAATTTTTTTTATTTTTGATCTTGAGAGTAGATACCATCTGATTAGGATATATATTGGAATCTATTTAGATTTTATCTTTGATTTTGTCTTCATCAAGCAATGAAGAACTTTTGTGCTTAGCTATTGGTGCCTCAAAAAGGTTTTTACCAATAAAGTTGTCTTGATTGTCCCATAGCACATTCAAGAAGGTTCACTAATGAATATTGGATTTTGAATTTGACTATCTTCTAACACTTCAAAAAAACTCTCCCTAGAAGATGTTGAGTTATGAATTTGATTATCCTCTAGCACCTTTGAAAAGGTCCCACTAGGAGAGTGTTTTTCTGCTACATGAATGTTGTCTTAGCCTCCTTACTTCTCTTCAACTTCTATGTCACCATGGATTCAATTAAACAAAAAATGATTCTATCCATCCCAATCAACACTTGTAATAAATGGAATGTCAATAATATGACTATCTAAGAATTTGACTCAAGAGAGGATGGTTAGTATTGTGTTAGTTTGAAAATGGAATAAACACACTAATAGCATAACATCTTTAGGCCTAGACAATAGGGAGATCTTAGTTAACAAAATCAAATGACAAACACAATGAAAAATTAAGGAATCAAACACAAGAATTCCTTCACCTTCCTTGGATGCTCCAAATGCCTTTGTAGTGGTGGCTTGCTTAGCTTGTGCTCCAAGAGGTCTTCTTCAATGGAGTGTGGCTACCTTCATATCCTCTTGTCACCTTGTGGCTTTGGCTTGGCTTGGCTTGTAATTAATTTGGAATTATAACACTAGTTGCATGAAGCTTTTTGTAACCAATCTTGCATTATAACTTTGCACTAATTAATCTTAGAAATGATGTTGTGAGGCCTCCTATTTATAGATTTTTGGATTTGATTAGAATCAACCTCAACCATCCATCTCAAGATTGAGATGTGTTGTTGAGGATTAATTCAATTTTGAAATTAAAATTTGTAATTATCCTCATCATGGCATTGGAAGAAGGGGAAATTAAGAGGCATGGAAGGCATCATGGAAGGCATTGATGAGGCATGGAGGGTATGAATCCTGATATTATGGCATTTATGGCCTACGGATGTCTTCCCAAGAAATTAGGTCACTTGATGATGTAAATATTCAATATTCATTTCCAAAATAAATTATTCAATGAGTTTCCATGAAATTATTGATTAGGCCTTAATTTGGGTTAATTGGGTCTTAATCATGTTTAAGCACTTTATGCACAAATTACTCAAATTGATCAAAATTCCTTTTTATTGGTCCCAAATTTGACTAGATTTAAATTATAAGTCCACATCAGATGCATTGGATGTATATTCCCATTTATAATGTTGTCAACAACAAATAACAAATGCACAAGTCTTGTGCAAAATATTTGATAGGAAAGAGTAGTCCAGAGCATGCAGGAGCAAATTTGGCATTTTAAATTGAAATGAAATCATCAAAGTTAGCTGGCCCATAAGTTATATTTCCCCATTTAGCGATACCCTAGCCAAAATCAGCACTTGAATATGTCAATTTCACATCATTCATCATGTTTTAGTGTCTTTAGGCCAAATTATGCATTTTGGGTAGAAATTGGTCAAAAGCCTAGCTGGAGGTTATCGATGGCTACTCTTATGTGTCTATAGTTTGCCCCTATTTGGGAAGATGTTGCAATCCAAAGGCAAAGTAATGTCTTCACAAATAATGAAAAGGGTCTTTATGCCAAAGAAGAAGAATATGGTTGAAGAACAAATCTCCAAATAGTGTTTGGGAAGCCTAGGATGATGCCCTCTCGAGGGAGTGGTCATCATAATTATTGATGGATGGTCCCTCAAAAAGAAGCAAGAAGAAAGGTGGGATTAATCCATGGTTGAGATTAATTTAAATGAGAAAGTGCTTGCATGCATTGATGTAAATAGGAGTTTGATTTTCCCAAAGGTAGTCATAATCAAGAATAAAAGTCAAAATAATTATTTTCTCATTGGTGGTTATAATCACTAAGAGGACTTGGATTGGCTAAAATTGATGGTGACCTAGTTAGGGTTGATTAGCAAGCATAACTCAAAGATATAACCTGGAATATATATTAAATATGAGTGGGTGAAAAGTGGTGAAATAGATGAATAAAAGAATGAGATTGATCAGTGTGAATGATTTAGTTGTACCTATCAATGAGGAAATACTCATCCTAATTAACAATGATATAACTAGAATGGTCAATTGAGTTATATTGATCAAGGGTGGGATGGAAGGATTTGCCAAGGTACCAAGGAGAAACTTCTATGGCTCCATTGATTGTATACCTACATGAAGCTAATTTTTGTTGTAGCATGTGATGGTAGGCTTCATGATAGAACACCATGAAGACTTGGCCAAAATATGCATAAGGACTAACTCCCAATCTAATAAATATTCCAAAAAATAATGCACCAATGATAGAAACCATGATGAAATGTTAATGGATGAATATGGATAGACTCAATAATAATGTGATCAAGGAATCACCTAATGAACACATATAGATTGAGTCAAGGCAATAATGTTGAAATCAAACAAATAAGAAAGTGAACAAACGAACAAAAAAGCAAAAAATAAACAAACAAACAACTTGAAATAAACAAACAAACAAGAAGCCTAAAAAAAGGGAAAAAGAAAGCATCCTAACAATGACAATGCCCCAGTAAGGCAAATCAAGGATAACTGACTAGGCTTAGATAAGACAAATGTTTTTGGATTTTTTGAAATATTATGAATATTTTTGGCATTTTGTGGTGTCTTAACTTGTTAGAGAATGACAAGATACCTGCTCACAAAATTATGAGAGCATTTGGCTTAGGTTTCTCATAAAATGATGAGATCATATGGAAAGGGGGACTGAGGTGACCTCAACATGAATTGAGCATGACCCACATAGTCCCAAAATGACCTTGAGTCATAGCAATTCCATCCACACAAAAAACAAGGAAAAATCAACTAGGTCTCAACAAGTTCTCAAATTTAGAAAATGGCTAGTCAAATGAAAATAGTAATGGCAAGGTGATGCAATAATGCATGGTAAACAAGTGTTTCTTATAATTTTTCCCATAGGTAGTTATAATTAGTAGCAAGACTAGTGAGACACTGATTTGCCCATAAGTAGTTAAAATCAAGTTCACATAAATAAACATAGATATAGGATGAAAGATATCTTGCCAGATCAATCATCACACTACTTTCATAGACTATCATTGTAAACATGGATTGGATTGATTGTTGAAAATTGATCAAAATCATCTCACAAAAAGTGCAAAAAGAACCAAAGTAACTAAGATAAAAACATGATTGGATAGGATGACTAATAATAGGCTTTGGTCCAGATAGGAATGGAGTCGTAGGATGGTAGGGTCTTACTAAGGATAATTATGGTTTAAATAGATTGGATAAAATGGTAAGAGGGTTACCCCTAAGTGGTAGGAGTAAATGTCTAGGAATAGTAACATTGGAAATGGCATGGTATATGTTTTTGGCTTGGGTGTGGTAAATGGCATATAATTTTATTATTCTTGCTGATAGGGAGATGCATGTCCTAATCAGCAAATGATACAAATATAATACTCAATCATGTTAATTTTTATCCCACACCTCATCTGAATAATTGCTTTATCAATAATGGCCTACATATTTGGTTGTCAAGAATGTTGTTGTGATCTTCTTTGGCCATTGATTATTATTCCTTCAAGCATCAATATAAGATATATTTGTACCCTCTATAAATAAAAGTGTGGTCATGGATGGTAAACAAAGACAAATAATGGATGGTAGGTTTGATTGTGAAATGGAATGGTAGAGTATAATGGAATGTATAATGGTAGGGAGACAAATGAAGATCAGGATGTTCAGCCACACGTAATGTTGTTAATGTTAAATTCAACATAACTTTGGTTGTGTCAGGGCCAAAGACTTTTTCTCTCAATAAGATGACAAAAATTTTATGTTGTTTGATCTTGAGAGTAGCAACCATCTGATTACGCTATAGATTGGAAGCTATTTTGATTTGATCTTTGATTTTGTCTTCATCAAGCAATGAAGAACTTTTGTGCTCAACTATTGGTGCCTTAAAAAGGTTTGCAAAAATGAATTTGTCTTGATTGTCCTATATCACCTTCGAGAAGGTTTCACTAATGAACATTGGCTTTTGACTTTTATTGTCTTCTAGTGATACCAAAAAAGTCTCCCTAGAAGATGCTAAGTTTTGACTTTGATTATCCCCTAGCACCTTGAAAATAATCCCACTAGGAGAGTGTTCTTATGCTACATGAATGTTATCTTGGACTCCTTGCTCTTCTTCAATTGTTATGTCACCATGGATGTAGTTCAACAAAGTGTGATTATGTCAATCCCAATAGACACCTGTGGGAGATGGAATGTCAATGATATGGCTATTTTGGTTGATGGTAATGGCCTATGTAATGGTAATGGAATGGGGAGAGGTTTCATAATCCTCATAGAAGATACTAGGAGAACTTATGTCAAAGCTGAAGTACTCATCCTCAAAAAATATAAAAGGATAAAAAATGTATTCAAATTTATCTACGAGGCATGAATAACCAATGTTATAATAGTCATGAACATATTATTCTTTTGAATCTAATTCTAACGTAAAGGACTTTGAATCTGATGTTGAGACTGATGTTGATTCTAATTCTGATGTTAAATTTGATGTCAATTCAAGAATAGATCCTGACTCTAATTTTGATTCTTCATCTGATGGGTACTCTTTTATAATGATTTCTTATTGAATATTTGGTATTAGATAAGTAACAACCTGTAACAACATGATGGGCTCCACAAAGACTAGTTTGTCAAAGTGGGACTCCTCTAGGATGGGAAAAAGGTTAAGAGACAACTCCTTAGAGGGTAGATTTTCAATAGGAGGCTCTTGAAAAATAAGAATATGGTCAAGGTAATTATTTACCCAAATGTGTTTGTAATCATTAAGAAGTGACTTAGAAAAGACTGGTTCATCGAAGTGAGTCTCGTCAACAACTCGTATAGGATCAATAGGTGATTCATCATAGGTTGACTTATAACAAATGGTTGTTTCAATGGAATCATCTTGGCTTGGTATGTTGTCTAGGCCTTAGTTTCCAATGAGTTGGAAAATACCAATTTTTAACATAACTTGATCTTTGAATGATTAGATCAATTGAGGTTTGGTTGGATTGGCACTAGATGAGGAATGACTTACAGTTGGATAATGGTAGGGCATTGGGGATCCTATTTTCTCAAATGAACTAAAGGACAAAGTCCTAAGATGGTAATGATAGGGTAGTGTAGAGCATGATTGCTTACACAAACCAAAGGATGATGTCTTAGAATGATGAAGGGACATTGTGGAGCTTGATTGCTAACACAAACCAAATGAAGAGGTCTTGGTATAGAAATGGTTAGGAATTTTAGAGATTGGTTGCTCACATAAGCCAAAGGATTAGGTCTAAGAATGGTAATGGTATTCCTTGGATATTTTGGAGCTTGATAGCTTGTATAATATAAAAGAGGGTTAGGGATAGTCGATGATTAGATAGAAAAAAGACATCATGAAACATGATTAATTTCACAAGAAAAAGCATCTCAGTCTTCCTCATAAACCATATTAGCTCAGTCATGATTTGGATCATAAGTTATTTCTTGACTGTGTTCCATGTACTGATTATTGGAAAGAGGGTGTGAATTTGTATCCCAAATAACATTATTTGTAGTTGGGTCTTCAAAGTCCTCTTCACAAGCCTCTTTATACCAATTAAGGTCTCAAGTTAGATCATAAGTTATTTCATGACTTTATTCCCATGAATGATTAATATAAGGTAGATAAAAATCTATCTCACAAACCATATTAGCATCATTGGGGTCTTGACAAAAGCCATAAAAGTCATTTTGTGTAGCCATTCTATCATAATTCAGATTGTAAGTGACTCCACCATAAGTGTAGTGAGACATATCCACGTAAATGATGAAATCTCTAAAAACAAAAAGGCTTAGAGTTATACAAACTCTAAAAAATAATCCAAAGGATAAATGGTTCAAACTTGGTCCAACATGGTCGAAGGGGTGGAGTTCTATCTCTAATGTGGGTTGAAAATGGAGTTGAATCTCCAAAATGGTTTGTGTTAAGACTTGGCATTAAATAGTCTAATGTCAAATTTCATACGCATAAAAGGTCAAGTGTCTAAATAAAAACTAGCATGCCAAAGTTCTAGGTCAAAGTGTTCCAAACAATGTCTAAACTAGGAAAGGGAAAAGTTGAGTTGCTAAGTCTTTTGTCCAAATGTGGAGTCAAAATCTAGGCTCAAACAAACAGGCATGATGTGATTTTATTTAATCTAACAAGTTGGAGACAACTTTGACATAAACCCAATACATGAACTCAAACATAAATATAATCAGTTGGCATAAGGCATAAGACAAATGGCTCTTTGAGAAAGACTATGTTTTCCCAAATAAAGGCACAACCAATGATGAGGATAGGTGATGAAAAAACAAACCATCAATATTTTTAAAATCTGGGTAATTAGTTAACCAAATTTAAGAATTCAAAAAGAGAAAGATCTATGTATCAACCCCATGAGTTGAGGCCTAAACATAAATTAATCAATTTTTGGATCCAAACATGACAATGCTAATTGAAAACTCAACGTTGAAAACTAGGATTGGACCAAATAAGCTAGACAAGATTAGATAACATGACAACACAAGATAGAGGTCTAAATGGTATACACAAAATGCTTTGAAACAAATAGTTTGATATAATGGTAAACAAGTCTTGAAATAAATTGAGTAGACTAATAGTGTAAGCATGCTTAAATGATGTGGTCAATGTTATGTTTCAAAAAAGGCTCAAAATGGTTTGACATGATTTGGGCAACATAACGCTACCCTCTATAACTCAAATGACACACACAAAAACAAGTTTAAGAAAAATTTTAAGGCATAAGTGTGGTGTAAAATAGCCAATATAACACCTTTTTAGACAAAATAGTGACATATAGATAAATTGGTTTTGACATGGATTATACATAGATAGACAAGTTTTAGTCTCAAAACATACCAAATGAGAAAATGACCCAAAAATACAATAAGTATAATCATCTAAATCCTATCAAGGGTATGGCATATGGGGTTGACTAAACTATCAAGTTTCAAATCACTAGGGGAATCAATTGCATAATGACTTTCACACCAAACAATGCAAAAAAAAAGCACAAATTTTGGGTTCGTATCACTTGGCTTGTTGCAAAAATGTCTAGTCCTTTTTGTAACCACTATATCATGTTGTTCACTTAGTGTAGTGCAATGTCAAATGTACCACTACATCCCATGTCTAAATCTAAAATATTCAAATGAAGTCAATGCCATGAGATGAAACCTTGGGTCAAAGCTTCCCTAAAGAACTTACAGGAGGTGATGAAGTCCCCCTCACAAGCCAAGATGCATAAAAATAAAGAAAGAATGAAAGTATAAAGACATTAGGGTCATTTTCAAGGTCACAAAAAATTTGATGAGTTTTTGGGGAGTGTTTTAGATGTCTTTCTTTCTAAGCCTTAGATTATTCTACTTGCAATAGGAATTGTGTTTTTGATTCCAAGGGTTCCCTATAGGGGACAAATGGAAGAGCAAACATGCAACATACCTCTTTTTTCCAAACAAGATTAATCTAAACAACTATTTCAAGCAAAATTGATAAGTTTGTTCAATTTTAAACACAAATGAAATGTTTAGTGATGTTCTTTTTGACCCATTGGTCTTAGTTGCAAACTTTGAAAACTATTCACCAAAAACATCTAAAAATTCCTTGTTAAGTGCCAAAACAATGTTTCTAATCCAACTTTAAGCATGAAAAAAGTGATTTAAACATGTTTTGAGCAAATATCCAACTTGGTAATGCAACAAAATTATTAGAATGTCTTTTATATTTGAATCTCTTTTGAGTTTGAAATAAGAAACTTTGGAAAAGTAGGTTATAGGTTTATGTTTTTAGAAAAATGCAATGACTGACATTGATCAATACCACTGACATTGGTTATGGCCAGCAAAGATCTAACCAAAGTCAGTTCTACTAACTAACATTGGTTAAGCCAAGTAACTGATGTTGGTATTTCTACCAATGTCGGTTATAGTGTAAAAATTGTGGCAACCAAAAATAGCAAAAAAAAGTTGGAAAACTAATTTTCAAGAGTTTTAAAAGTGTAAATATGTTTTTTTAAGGTTGCAAAAGGATCTCTTTTAGGTGTAGGATGCATCTAGTCCCATCAAGTGTGCCATTATATGATCTAGGAATTTGACTCAAGAGAGGATGGTTGGTATTATGTTAGTTTCAAAATGAAAACAAAGTGAAATAAACACACTAATAACATAACATCTCTAGGACTAGACACTAGGGAGAGCTTAGTTAACAACATCAAATGAAAAACACAATAAAAAAAGCAAGGAATCAAACACAAGAATTCATTCACCTTCCTTGGATGCTCCAAATGCCTTTGTAGTGGTGGCTTACTTGGCTTGTGCTCCAAGAGGTCTTCTTCAATGGAGTGTGGCTATGTGGCTACCTCCATCTCCTCTTGACACCTTGCGTCTTTAGCTTGGCTTGACTTGGAATCAATTTGGTATTATAACACTAGTTTCATAAAGATTTTTGGAACCAATCTTGAATTATAAATTTTCACTAATTAAACTTATAAAATATGTTGTGAGGCTTCCTATTTATAGATTTTTGGATTTGGCTATAATCAACATGAACCATCCATCTCAAGATTGAGATGTATGGTTGAGGATTAATTCAATTTTTAGAACTAAGTTTGTAATTATCCTCATCATGGAATTGGAATAAGGGGTAAATAAGAGGCATAGAGGGCATCATGTATGTCATTGATGAGGCATGGAGGGCATGAATCTAGATATTTGTGGCATTTATGGCCTAGGGATGTCTTCCCAAGAAATGAAGTCACTTGATAATGCATATATTCAATATTCATTTTCAAAACAAATTATATTACAAGTTTCCATGGAATTTTTTATTAGGGCTTGATTTGGATTAATTATCTCTTAAGCATGTTTTAGGCACATTATGCACAAATTACTCAAACTAATCAGAATGCCCTGTTATTGGTCCTAAATTTGACTGGATTTGAATTAGAAGTCACTATCAGATGTGTTGGATGTGTATTCCCATTTAGGATGTTTCTAATAAAAAATAACAAAGGCATGAGTTCTATGCAAAATATTTGATAGGAAAGAGTAGTCTGGAGCACGCATATGCAAATTTGGCATTTTGACTAGAAATAAATTGATTAAAGTTAGTTGGCCCATAAATTACATTGCCCCATTTAGGGATACCCTAGCTAAAATTGACACTTGAATATGTCATTTTCACATAATTTGGCATGTTTTAGTGTTTTTAGGCCAAATTATGTGTTTTAGGTGGAAATTGGCTAAAATCCTGATTGGAGGTTATCAGTGGCCAATTTTAGGTGTCTACATAAGCAAGCTTAAAGTGAAATTTGTTGATATTTGAGAAGAAATTCTTGAAATGGGTCTAGATTTGAAAGGAAAGAAGTATTAGTAGGTTCTCATGGTAATCATGACCTTCATGGACATAAAGCAGGTTTCACAGGTCTTAAAAATTGATTTTGAGCCTTGAAAGTTCTTACACAAGCATAGAAGAGCCAGACCATCATTAACATGTCGTGTAGAAATAAATATGTTAGTCTAGTTGCACATATAGTAAATGCAATTAGAAAGCCTATCAGGCCAAAATATCACATGGGATCAATGTATTTATTGCCAAGATCATCCCTACAAATTTCATGTCTTGATGAGCTTGTTATCTAAAATATAAGCCTTTGAAGTTAAAATTTTAGAGTGAAATGTACACATAGATGTCAAGTATAATCCTTATAAAATAGTTGTTTGGATTCAAAATTCATAAGAATGAACACACGGTTAACAAGTGGCATGATCTCGTCAGTTTTTAGCAAATCCAATGGCATGCATTAACTAATAAGGTTAGTACATATAGGTAGATCAATAGTGCACATTTAATTGTACCAAAGAAGATCAATGATGAGAATCAAGTCAAAATTTAATATGCCCAAGATTGAATACATCAATGAAAAGAATGAATATCTTGGGTACTTGAGCAAAGACATAATGCTGAAAATAACTAACAAAGTTAGTGGGTCCAATCAGATCAATGGTGCATATGCAATCATATAGATTGATATCAATGGTGAGTGAGAGGTCAAACTAGCTAGCATATCCTAGGGATAAATGTGAATCTACCACATGGAACAAGCACAAAACCAAATAGGGCTAATAGTAGGATCTTGAGAACAAATGAGGAGTTGATATATGGCATAATGAGAGAAGTCTAGATCAAGATCGATGGTTAATATTAAAAGTCAAAGACATGGGACTTCAAATGGAGGTTGAACATGGTTGAAGTCAAATGAATAACAAATGTTTCAAAGGGTATATATCTCCATTAGATCTCAATTAAATACCATCAAGTAGACACAACCATATAGCTAGGTTCATTAATAGTGAATCTCTATCACTATTAAAGATCAGACATAGGATAACTCTATTTACACTTAATATATTATAGGAATGAGACAAAACATCTACAGATCTTCATCGATATGTAAACTATAGAAAAAGTAATAAGTATATTGGTTTTCAATCTACAAAAATATCTATGGTCAAATATTATGATAGGGATGGGTATGTGATTAATGAAGAAGTGTCTCATATTCTAAATACAGTTATAGCCTCGATAATAGGTACTTATATCCATTTAATAAAGACTTAATCATGGATCTATCAGGTGCATAAATATGAGGATTTTTTCCTTATAGTGGAGGTTGTTAATGTAGAGGAGCTTGAGAAGTATTCATATGGTGGGGGTGGTTACTTCTTAAAGTGGTCTTGAGCTTCATGATCCATGATTCCATATCAGATAGAGTCCTAGTGACATTAATACATGAGGAACTCAAGGAGTTAGTAAACTTATTGTCTTGATCATTATTACCCCTTATCTACTCTCCCATGCATCCCTTCACCTCTCTCTCATTCCCTTATATTATAAATACATGATTATAAGCCTTGAAATGGATCCCTCTCTTGAGAATGACTAAACTCTACCAAGATTGAGCTTTGTAACCTTTTGAGATAATAGATGACTATTTCAGATTTCATTTTTATGGTATAGTGTGTTAATGTTAGTTTGATTTGCATGTGTCATAAAAATATCTCCCTTGTCAAGTCCTGATCTCACCTAGATATTATGTTATCTTGTTATGAATGTCATGTTTAGTGTTCAATGTCATTTTATTGAAGCTAGTAAGTGGATACATTAACTGGTTAGTGCCTTGAATTAGGCCTTTCCATCACTTCCTTCAAGATTTGATCAATTGATAAAACCTCTACATGAAACATTGATGCATAAGAGATTTATTATTTGTATATCTATTAATTTTTTGTGTCTCATTAGTGTTTTAAAATCCCATGTAAGAGTGGATGAACAATAATTTCAAGTGTATCACCAATAGTACTTTAGGGTTTCCCTTTCAGCTATCTATGTCTCCCTTTTCACCTTAATAATTAGTAGGTTTTAGTGGAAATGAGCTAAGTGATACATAAAGGGAGATATCCTCATTAAAAATCCTAGAGGTCTAACCCAAGATTAGGTAACCCATAGTCTATGGTCATTCCCATATTGGACTAGGTTTGAGATTAGGACTTGAACACTTCTACTATTAGATAGGGTGAAACCTAAGCTTCCAAAAGATTAAGTTTCAAGAGGAGAGATGAAAATTTTCATATATGAGGAGCTATACTCATTAAAATCTTAGAGGTCTGAGCCAACACTAGGTAACCCATAACCTAGGGTCATTTCCATGTTGGAATAGGTTTGGGTATAGGACCTGAACACTCTGTTACTCAACTAGTGTGTAACTTAGAACCTCCAACACCTCCTTAAGAATAGATGTTTATTCTCTTGAAGATAACGAAATAATAATAATTCCATAATATCCCTTATTATAAATAATTTTCCTAAGGAGGTTATAATGGGCTAGGTAATGAAGGAATATTTTCTTGCAATTGTGTCAAAGGTTGGGGCTAAAAACCTCATCTTGGAAATAATTATAAATGTCTTGGAATAAAGGGAGTTTAGGTGGGGGATTGGGATGAGAAATTATTAATACCTTCTATAAATCTATAAATATATGAGTAGGTTATAGAATATTCTTGATGAGAAATTGACACTCTTTAGCTATGTTGGGTACTTATACCATGGACCCAACTATAGCCATTGCATTGGTTGATTCATTATTGACCCATGGCACTTGTTCAAACTGTAGGGACTTGAAATGGGACTTAATACTATCCAAAATGTGATTTAAGGGTACAAGATTGTCATCTAAAGTCTGATATTGGTTTGTGTTCTGATTAATGATGAAATAAGAGTCTCCATAAACCATTAACTATTGTATATCCCATTGTATGGCAAGATGCAGTCCTATAATGAGAGCTTTATATTCATCCATATTTTTAGTGAAATTAAAGTTATTATGAAATGCCTTGGGGATGAAGTCAACTTTCACGTAAGTAGTAAGGTGCCAATTCCATATCTATGTGAATTAAAGGAGCCATCAAAGTGTAACTTCCATTGTTTAGGTTCAAGAGGCACTTCTTCTATTGCCATGATGAAATCATCTAAAAAATCAAATGTGAGTGGTTGAGTGTCTCCAATAGGAGTTTCTTCAAGTTGATTTGAAATGACCTTACCCTTAATAGATTTTTGAGTATAGTAATCAACATCAAAATCACTTAAGATCATGACCTGTTTAGCCATGTGGCTTATAAGAGTTGCCTTAAAGAATAAATATTTTAGAGGATCCAATTTATTAATAACAATAGTTTTATAATTCAACATGTAGTGGCACAACTTTTAGGAAGAAATCACCATTGCCAAATAAGCCTTATTAGTAGGTGTAAAATTATGCTCATATGACACAAGTATTTAGATTAAATAATAGATGACATGTTTGTTTCCTTGTTATTCATGTTGACCTAAGAGTGCCCTTAGTGTATGTTTTATGGTTGAGATATAAAGGAGTAATAGATGTCCAAGTGTTGAGGGTCTCAAAATTGGTGGATTAGCCAAGTATGATTTGAGTTTTGTAAATGCTTATTGACATTCAGTTTCCCATTAAAAATTGACACCATTACTCAAGAGGTGTGTGAAAGGATGACACTTTTCTACCAGTTGTGAAATAAGCCTATGAATAGACTAAATCTTTTCCTACATGCTATAGAGTTGTTTCAGATTATAAGGTGGAGGCATATCAATCATAACCTTAGCCTTATAAATATCCATTTCAATCCCTATTTGTGATATAATAAATCCTATAAATTTTTGTGAAGTGACACTAAATATGAACTTCTCAATATTCAAACAAACCTTGTATTCATGAAGTCTCTTAGAGATTCTTCACAAAACATTGGGATGTTTGGCACATGTTTTTAATTTCACTAGAATATCAATAACATAGTCCTCAACAATATCATGCATCATGTCATGAAATATGACTATCATATATTATTGGTAGGTGGTGCCAACATTATTCAAGACAAAAGGCATGACTTGGTAATAAAATGTTCCCCATGGTGTGATGAATACAACCTTGTGCTAGTCCTTTGAAACTATCTTGATTTGATTATATCCATAGAAGTTATCCACGAGAGACAACATCTCATATGCATTAGTAGATTCAAAAATCATGTCTATGATAGGTAGATTTAAATCATCTTTAGTACATGCTTTATTTATATCTCAAAAATTTGTACAAACATGTATGCCCTATAGGTTTTTGTTTACTGGGACTACATTTGATATCCATTCAAAATAGTCTAGTGGTTTGATGAAACTAACTCCACATAGATTTTCTAACATATTATTAAATAAAATAGAAATGCATGGATGCATTTTTATCATTTTTTCCATGACTATCTTGGCATTTGGATGTATAACAAGGTGATGTATTACCAAGTTAGGGTCTAGCCCTAACATGTATGAATAGTCCATGTGAAAATGTTAATAAAATCCCTCATATTGGTGACAATGTAATCACACTCTTAATTAGTAAGGGATGATCTTAGATAAAATAATTTGGGATCATCATAAGTTCACATGTTCACTTCAGTGGTGTTTTGTCATGTCCCCTTTTTCGTGGACATTGACAGACTTGATGATTAGCCTATTATGAGACCTTCGTAGGCTAATAGGATGGATAGAGGGTCATGATGGAGATTGGATTGGCTTCAATTTGCAAAATTCCTATAGTTGGCTTTCATTCAGGTTATTTCAGACACATTGGGCCTGAGCTCCTATTATTTAGGGATATTTGACATGCAACAGAGCGCCTTTATTTTGGTATGGTCATGTGCGGAATCACTCCTTGGTTCACTAGCTTTGAATGATTTGAGGATCCGACATGTATTGAGGGAGATATTAATTTTTGATTGATTTAATCAAATATTAATTATTTAGCCTATTTTTAATTAGAAACCCTAATTCTAATTTAAGAAACCCTAATTAGGGCAAGCATATCTTTTGATGGTATAAGGGTTTCTCATGGAGGCCATTAATGATTATGATTTGATTATTGATTATTGATATTGAAGAAATTCTTCTATGAAGACTGAGCCAAGGGTTCCAAGATTCCATTGCAGTGGAGAACGTCAACTCTTCATTGTGTGTGATTTAGAGCCTTTGAGATATCAGCTGATTTATTGCCAAATTAAGAGATAGCTTCATACAGAAGTTATCACAGAGGTACAAATTTGAGAGATAACTTCACACAGAAGTTATCACAGTGTTTCAGGGATTTTGAGAGATAACTTCACACAGAAGTTATCACAGTAATTCAGGTATTTATTTTATTATTTTTTATTCAATAAATTATATAGATAGAGATATTATGTATTAGAATAGTATATCTTTAGATCAGGGGTGAAGATAGATAGGTTGTGCTTATTCAGCGGCCGTATGAAGTTCGTATAGGTCCATACAAATCTAGGCAGAGACTGACCACGGTAGAAAGAGAGTCCCAGTGACCGACATCAGCCGACTGGAGACCGACATCAGCAGTGAGGGGCCGATAGAGACTGATGCCGGTAGTATATTGACCGATGTCAGTGAATATGTGTTCGACACAACAAGCTGAGACATACAGATTTAAGCTTAATTGCCAGATTTGCAAAAGTTAATTAGGGTTTTAAGGCCGTATCTAAATATTCCTTTTATGCATGACTGAGGACATCTATTGTAACCATCTGGACAATAATAAGATTACTGATTTGCTATTGAGAGACTATATTATTGTTATCATTTTGAATTTATTCTACAAATTCATATCTTTGTTCAAAACTTTTGTGTTTCTATATTCCCTGTTTGAAGGGGATATTACAGTTGTTCAGAGTTTTGCTTGACAAAAGGAGCCCCTAAGTAAGGGACATCACAGTGGTATCAAAGCTTTTTATTGTTATATATCAGAGTTGTGTAGAGACAAAAGGAGCCCCTAAGTAAGGGACATCACAGTGGTATCAGAGCCAAATACCTGCCATCCTATTGGGCACATCAGAGCCAATGTCTTGCCATCCTGTTGGGTAGTTTGGGTAGATTGAATCAGTGAAGTATCATGATGACTTCATATACTCAGAGACAATGGGACTATGATATGAAGAAGTTGAAACTAAGGTTGAAGAGGTTAAATGAATCTCTTTCATATCCTACATCTAAAGACAAATCCACACGGTATATAACAGCAAAGGATGAGTGGGAGTTATTAACTCCACAAGTTTAGGGGAGGTTGTCTTTAGATCGCTTTGTTAAGCTAAGGAGAGAGCACTATAGATCACTTAAACAAGAGAGTAGCATGTCCCATGATTATTATCATTATGATGAGATAGGAGATAGTGAAGATGAGGATGAGTATGATGCTTGCACTCAAAGTGTAGAGGTGTGCTCAAATGTTAGTGCACTGAGGGTTGATGATCCCTCAGCTATGGTAGAGATTGTAGAAGAATCCCAAGATCTGATTATTATAGATGACACTTAGAAGGATGTAGTGGATAGTTTTGAGGATTCAGTTTCCTTGGCAGTTTCTTTCGGTATGGAGGAGTTAGACAGTGATGCTACAATTATTGATACTCTGGATGTTGATATGAGCTATGGAGTTGATTCACAGAGTATGGGTGGTAGTATTACAGAGGTCAGTGATTTTGAGTCTACTCTTTTGGGCCATGCATTAGTGGAGGATTGTAGGAGACAATCTAGCCAATGCCATCATGTGTCTAGTTAGCTGAGAGTTAGTGAGCGAGACATTGCTACCACTTGCAAGCATTTTGATGATGCTCATCAGTTGTTAGTAGTTTATGGATGGGGTTCTCCTACTAACATCGAGTAGGGAGGTAGTTATTTATCCTTGATAGAGATCCACTCTTTATGGGAGGTTATCCAGATTCTGAGATAGGACTATATGCAGTTGGTCACTGACAGAGATTATCTTATAGAGTGGGGCAACAAAGTGTATGATGCATTATTGGCCAAGGAAGATAAGGTGAGTGAGCTTACTCAGCAACTTGAGGTGACTTCTAAGATTCTTGAGAGTACGTAGTTAGCTTATGAGGAGTCACAATTTCATTTCACTAAGATGACCATGGAGTTAGAGCATTCACGGTCTCCACCAGCCCCAGACTCAGAGGTTAGTACATTGATTGTTTTTAGTGAGTACATTCCTATAGTTGTATCTGAGGAACATGTTGTTGAGGCTGACACACCGGTTCAAGATTTGGGAGTACCTAGTTTTGATGAGTTTGAGATATAAGTGGAGTCGAGTCTCCAGATTGATTATTCTCACCTAGATGACAGTGTGGTATAGTTGGTTGTGCCACCTTTACAGAGGGATAAGTTATGGGATGGATTGGAACCATCTTTTGTAGATGGAATTGGCAGTTGGATTTGTCCATTCTATTTGGGTTATCATACTTTGAGAGTTTGTTTCTCATGCGTGCTTGACTATGGCAGTTGTGCTTTTAGAGTTTGGTTGAGTTGCATTCTCCAGTTTGATTATGAGTTCCTCTTTGATCTACTTTTGATGATATTGTAGGATCTTGCATTGATTTACAGCAGTGTTGACCATAACTACATTTGGGATCTAGGTGTATCGAGTGGTTCATTGTTCTGAGATTGCTTGGGGACAAGCAGTTTCTGGAGGGGTGGATTGTCATGTCCCCTTTTTCATGGACATTGATAGACTTGATGATTAGCCTATTATGCAACCTTTGTAGGCTAATAGGATGGATAGAGGGTCATGATGGAGATTGGCTTGGCTTTAATTTGCAAAATTCCTATAGTTGGCTTTCATTCAGGTTATTTCAGACACATTGGGCCTGAGCTCCTATTATTTAGGGATATTTGACATGCAATAGAGTGCCTTTATTTTGGTATGGTCATGTGCGGAATCACTCCCTGGTTCACCAGCTTTGAATGGTTCGAGGATCTAACATGTATTGAGGGAGATATTAATGTTTGATTGATTTAATCAAATATTAATTATTTAGCCTATTTTTAATTAGAAACCCTAATTCTAATTTAAGAAACCCTAATTAGGGAAAGCATATCTTTTGAGGGTATAAGGGTTTCTCATGGAGGCCATTAATGATTATGATTTTATTATTGATTATTGATATTGAAGAAATTCTTCTTTGAAGACTAAGCCAAGGGTTCCAGGATTCCATTGCAGTGGAGAACGTCAACTCTTCATTGTGTGTGATTTAGAGGCTGTGAGATATCAGCTGATTTATTGCCAAATTGAGAGATAGCTTCATACAGAAGTTATCATAGAGGTACAAATTTGAGAGATAACTTCACACAAAAGTTATCACAGTGTTTCAGGGATTTTGAGAGATAACTTCACACAAAAGTTATCACAGTAATTCAGGTATTTATTTTATTAGTTTTTATTCAATAAATTATATAGATAGAGATATTCTATATTAGAATAGTATATCTTTAGATCAGGGGTGAAGACAGATAGGTTGTACTTATTCGGCGGCCGTACGAAGTCCATACAGGTCCATACAGATTTAGGCAAAGATCGACCATGGCAGAAAGAGAGTCCCAGTGACCGACATCAGCCGACTAGAGACCGACGTCAGTAGTGAAGGGCCAACAGAGATCGATGCCGATAGTATATCGACTAATGTCGGTGACTGTGTGTTCAACACAACAAGCCGAGACATACAGATTTAAGCTCAATTACCAGATTTGCAAAAGTTAATCAAGGTTTTAAGGCCGTATCTAAATATTCCTTTTATGCATGACTGAGGACATCTATTGTAACCATTTGGACAATAATAAGATTAGTGATTTGCTATTGAGAGACTATATTATTGTTATCATTTTGAATTTATTCTGCAAATTCGTATCTTTGTTCAAAACTTTTGTGTTTCTATATTCCCTATTTGAAGGGGATATTACAGTTGTTCAAAGTTTTGCTTGACAAAAGGAGCCCCTAAGTAAGGGACATCATAGTGGTATCAGAGTTTTTTATTGATATATATTAGAGTTGTGTAGAGACAAAAGGAGCCCCTAAGTAAGGGACATCACATGTTTTATATGAGTGTAGAACCATCCTCTAAGATATTAGGCAGTGTTTGACCCTAGTTATATAATTTTGCTTCAAATTCTAGTTCTAAATCTAAAAGCTTAGGATAATGGGATGAATTTGAGTCCACTAGTTAAGGTAGTGTCCAATTTGTAAATATCCCTAAAAATTATAGAGAAAGACACTCAAATAATTTATTATGTTTAGCAGTTATATTGGTACTAGCTATAGAGCTAGGATTTGATGGACATTGTGCTTCTTTTAGAGATGAACAAACTTCCCCATCCAAGAGTGCCTAAAATAGGTTTTCACTCAAGTTCTTATCTTTTTGTTTAGTTTTTCCTTGACCAATGCATGCCTTAGAGAGGTTTTCACTCAAGGATATCGATGATATATCTTTTATGTGACCAATAAAGTTTGTTTGTTCTCTAAAGTAGTTAGTAGAATCCAAGGAGAAGTAAAATCCTTGTCTGTGATCACCAATTAATAATCCATATCTAAGGCACATGTACTCATAAATATAATCTATGTTCTAAACTTAATCTAAATGTATAAAAAAAAATTTGGTCCCAATCTATAAGGTTGAGATGGAAAAGGTTAAGTGGATAATATGTTATAATACTCATAATAAAATTTGAGTCAAATATGTCTAGGTCAGCTAGCTCATCATCAAAACTATAATGGGATGTTGTGTCATTTTTGGGAGTTTCATCATCAATCAATTCAAATTAATCACTATCAAAATATATGAGGTCACCCCCAAGTAGTATAAATCCAAGACCTTGACTCATAGTATGTCTACCCACTGATAATGGTTCCAAGATACCTTGCTCTCATGGCCATAGGACTTTACCTATATATTCCAAGTTATCCATAATATGATTATGGATAGGGTACTTGGGATTAAAAAAACAATTAGCAATGCCATCAGAGTATAACCAACCTCCTTTAGCAAAGGCTTCCTTATCATGATTTGGTGAAGTTGCTAATAAAAATACCACTAGTGATTTTTGCATGTTTTTCTTCTTTTTCAAACCATGTTTGGCCTGAAAGGGCCTTTAAAATGTTTCAATATACCATAAGACTTATGGAAATTGGGTAATTTTTAAATATGAAAGGCATCCTTCAAATGGTAGGTGGAAATGCTTGTATCCTCAACAGTGAACTAGTTTATAAATATTATGGGAAACAGATCGGCTGAAGTGGAAGAAAGATCACTTGGGTCAATATAATTAGACTTGAGTGGTTATAAAAATATTTATTTTTTCTTATTTACTAAAAATTATTAACTAGGTTAATAGTTATACTTTTCAAATTTAGCCTCTAGATGTTTACAATGTTGGTAGGGCTACAAATCAACATAAATAGTAACCTCAATTCCAACATGGGGAAACTTGAGGCACCAGTGTAAGGTAGATAGGATAGATCATAATTCATAGATCCAAAGATGACCAAGAAGTATATTATATGGAAATTAAATGTCCATGACATATAGCATAGTATCATGGGATATAGATCTAACAATGATTCTCAAACAAATAGTCCCATAAAAGTCCCTTTCATTGTTATCATATGCCTTAATCATGATTGTCTTAGGATGGATGTATTTAGAAGTATAAAATAATAATTTTATCAACTTGAAAAACACTATACTCATATATGAACCATTATCTATGAAGACCTAATTGATCTTATGAATTTATATAATGACCTTAATGGACAATGGGTTATTGTGGCTTGAATTGAGGGAAGACATATCTCTCTAATCAAATGTAATTTGTTGGATCAAAGATAAATTTATTAAAATAATCTAAAGTTGGTTAGGGTTAATATTTTTTGGAATATTAAACCATTGAAGGAATTCATTTAATACATTTTTTTGTGTATTTTTGACGTACGCAAGAGATCCAAGATATAAATCTATGTAGTGGTTTTACTTAGTTGGTCCTAAATAATGTATAGATTCTTAATTATAGGGAAAGAGAGTTTGCCCTTGGATGGTATATTATTCACATTTGGCTTAGAATTAGAAGAAGGCAATGGGCCTTAAAGGGTGACTCATGAGGGCTTAGTTGTGATTTCATAATCTAGAGTTTTTAAGGAGTCATTATAATTAGAAGAAGGTAAATGGCCACGAAGGGTAACTCATGAGCATATAGTTTTTATTGCATAATTTTGAGTCAAAAATGAGTCATTATAGTTATAGGATGGGGTGGAGGTCCAGAGATAATAACCTATAGAAACTAAGGTGCAATGGAGTTTTTTAAACTTAGTGTGGCATTAATTGGAGAAGAGGGTATCAACCCTATAATAAGAGGTCTACTAATTTAATAAGTGTTAGATGGTTCATAGATTTTAATATTAATGGTGGAGGCATGATTTTTAATAACATGTCCCATAATTTTATTATAATCATATGGCATGTTGTTGTAACCCAAGCTATTAGTTTGGGTATTATGATCCTAATTGTGAATATGTTGATTAGGATTTTACCTTAATTATGATTGTTCATTTTTTGTAGTTGATTATGTTTGAGAAATGGGTCTTTGTATATGCCTATGTCATAGTTAGTGTTTTATGTTATTTTTTTCAATTTGATTTCACCACTTTTGATCAAATCCTCAATAATATGTCTTAATTATATGCATTGATAAATGGCATGGACAATAACATGATGGAAATTACAATACTCATCTTCCCAATACCAATTAAGTTTAGTTTGATCTTCTTGAAATGGATTCAATATAGGCCACATATTCAAATCATCTTCCACTAAATTTTAGAACACTTCCTCAATAGGCTCTCCTAGTTTGTTTAATTTTCTATACTTATTAAATGTCCTACATGGACAAGCCCTTTGTAAAGTGTTCAATGGACTAGGCTAGGTTGGTTATATATTTAGAGTTGGTAGAACATACACTATTTTCATGTGTCTGGATTATGTCACTCCATTTCCCACCATGTTCTTGTTCTTATTAAAAACCTTAGGTTTTTCATAGTAATATACTGAACAGGTGGTTATGTCTGAGTAGATATTTGACCTTGTGAATAGATTTTCACAAGACCTATAGTTATAAGTGCCTTTTCAATCTAAATTCCCTTCTTAATAATTTACATGAATGTGTTTACACAAGTGAGTCTTATATTGTGAGATACTTCAATATTTATATTATGTGTAAAAATATCAGCCAATTAATGATATGGTAAATTATGTTGAAAGTGGTCAGCTAATGCTCTCCATTATTTTAGGTATGTTGTGAAACTTTCTCCATCTCTTTGTCTTGTTTTACACAAGTCAACCACTATTAAATCATGATCAATGTTATCATATAAAGGTTTGAAAATTTTATTTGATATATCATTCCAATATATCATTGATCCCTTAGGCAATTTGAGGAGCCAATTTAGAGCTTTTCCAACCAAACTATGTGGAAACAAGAAAAGCAAATAAAAACTATTGTAGGTTACCTCTTGTAATAATACAAAAAAGGATTGAATGTGCTATTGAGGATCACCTTTAGCTTTGTATATATCAAATTTGAGTTCCTCTAAATGAGGTGGAAATGGGACTTGGAATATTCTTAAGTTAATTGGATATGGACATATATCATCAAACTTATACCTATTAATGAGGTTATTTATCTCAAACCTTGAGATTATTTATTTCACTAAATTCCTCTCCTATATGTTTGATGTATTTGATGGTGAAATATAATTTTTTGGGGTGGAATTTACCCCTACATGGTCATATTAGAGATATCAATCCTATGTCCAAAATTTTTGTTTATGTTTATTCTTTGATTTGAGTAGGTTTGTCATTGATTCCTAGGTGGTTGATATAAATTTCCTACGATATGTCATTATGCACTATATGAATACTGAAAGTTTTAGGGTTTCATTTGTCAATTCACCAAAGTAAATATTAGTTGGGATGAACTCACTAAAGTGGTTTTTATAATACCCCTAATCTATGATGAGTCTTTTGTTCCTTACAGTTACAAAGGGGTGAGAGTCTCCTAGTCATTGAAAAAGGTATGCTCTATATCAGGTGAAACATGTTGCTAATAGTTTATAGGTTTGTTCAATACAAGATCAATTCTAAGATCTATCATAAATTTAGGATCAATTAAGGTATGCTATGTTTGGTATATTTATGTTCTTTCTCTTTAAAAGTTATATTGTCAATTAAAGTCATAGCTAAATAATTTTTTAGGTTTGTGACAAGCTAATCTACATACCATTGATTGATTTTATGAATTTTGGTAGTAACATCATGATCAGTTGGGGTAGAATCCATAATTTTTTATTTTCACTTACTAGTGGAAGCAATGTTGGTATTTGTAACTCAAGTGAGAGGTTGTTTTATTTGTTGCTCCTCTACTCAAACATATGTATGCAATTATTTCATTAAGAAATTTGGTGGAAATCTTGTGCCTAATTATATAAACTTTAAAGGGATTTGTCTTTGTCTTATAAAGGTTGGTGTTTAAAATAACCCTATTAAAATCATATCATCAATGGGATATCATCAAACACAATGGAGTGTTCTTATCCATCATAATAATTCTCTTTCTCATAACTAGGGTCATAAGAGAACCCACTATGAGTGTACCTTTATGTCATGTTTGAATATGGGTTTTTACATTTTGATAAGATGTGGAATTTGGTTCACAAATGTTAAAAAAGTGTTTTAGTTTATTGAATCAAATAATCACAAAGTAAATGAGACTATAATAAAAAGGAAATGAAATGATGCCACACAATTATAAGAGAGGGTTTATGAAATTACTCAACTTTCATTGATTTAAATTTTCAAATTAGAAGAGGGTAAAATAATATTGGAACTTAGGATGAAAGCTAGCACACAAAAATCTAAGCTAAAATTATGTCAATACCATAAAAATATAAGCACAACCATGGTGAGTTATGGATATATAATCTAGAAGAAGACTTTTCAGATCAAGAAGAATAAAATGTGAACTAAGAATCTCAAGATATGAATTAACATGAGAAATACTAAACATACAACCCAAAATAAATGGGCAACATAATGGTGCCACATGGAAAAGAAGGTAGTATGTTCTAAGAACTTAGAGCATGTGTGAATGCAAAGTAATATAAGTCCAAAATAATAATATAATGAGACAAGATTCTGGACAAAATGACCTTCAATCTAAACTAAAATTTCACCCAAGTTACTCAAACCAAGCACAAAAGGTAAACCAATAGTATTTTAGATTACAACTTAGAAAGATAATATTTTAAATTTGGATTAAAAAATGACTTTATATTTTCAAAGTGATGAATAGTTCTAGACTCATACAAATAGTGTAACAATGCTCTTTAGATATACAAACATAATGACATAGTTGAATTTTGAACAAGATAAAAAGTGATTTAGATTTGACCAACGTAATGTGTCTTTGTTCAAAAGAAATGGTGTATAACTAGTGTTTGATTTTTGACACATTTTGGTTAACACAAACAATTTTTAGACTTAAAAAGACCATGTAAATAAATAAGAACAAGAAAAACACTGAAGTGTATACCCTATCCTATAAAAGTAATAAGGTGGCTTCATATTTGTGGGTTCTTTCTATATACTCCTTTTTGAGAAGAAATAAGTTGTAAATCTAGTAAAATTAGATTCACATGAAATTTAGGGTTTATAGGCCCCATATTCTCTCAATATATCATGTTGTGACAACTTAAAGCTAGTCTCCCTACACCAATAGTAATTCATGGTAAGTGGGGTTTATCTAAAAAATATCAAGTTTTGTGCATTCTAAATGGTCTCATATATGTGATTGACACTAGGGCACAATACATCATTTAGATCTGAGTTAACTAGTTTGTTATAAAAATGTTTTTTTATTTTCATAATCACTACATCTATCAATTTCTCAATAGTGTGATGTCTGAGTTAAGCCATCATTTTTAGGTAGTCTCATACTAACAAAAATTCTTTAGCCACTCAAATAAGCATCCTAGTAAGTTGACCTTAATTTATATACCCCTAACATGGAGTGGGATTGAAGCAATGTTGAAATATGAATTCTTAGGTAAAAGCTTCCATATATAACTCATAGGGAGGCTATGAACTCCCACCCACAAGCCAAGATGCAAGAAATAAAAATTGTAGGACTTTAGAGTCATTTTTGAATCACCCAAATCATTTAGATTTTGGGGAAGTCATTAGAGAATTTTATTTCATGCTTGGGCAAAGAAAAAATATTAATAAGTGAGACATTTTTTGATTACCCAAGTTCTCTAAAGGGGATGGGTGGAGAGCATACATGCTATACTGGCTTTGCAAATAAAACACATAATAAACAACAATAAACAAAGCTCTTAAAAGTACTTATCTAAATTTTGATTTCATTTTAGAACACAAAATGAAATATGAAGTGAAATTTTATTTTGGTTGTTGTAAAATGCAAATAAGTGTCTTAAAAAGCTACAAAATAGATTGTTAGAAGTCAAAAATAGGGGTGTAGGATGTTTAAATACACTTAAAGCTTATTATTTTAACTCTTTATTTTTAAACATAAGGCAATCCTATTGTTCTACAAAGTATTTTTTCCATTGAATAAGATGATTATGTCATTTTTGAATACAAACATGCTACTACATAGAGACATAAAAGACACTATTTTATGATCCCATCAATTACAGGATGATACCATTGATTAGCAAGGTGATTATACTGATAATAGGGCAAACTCATTGAAATGATTAAAAATGATAAAAATGAAAAACATAGTAGATAACTACAATTTTTTGGCCCAGGATGATCTTGCTGACCTTTTGGTAAACTTGCCATTCCATAATTCGAACCTGCCAATTTTCATGTTAACTTCATCATTTATATAAAAACACACAAATAGAGATAGAAAAATATAAAATTTGATTTTACCATTTGATGAATGGTCTCACTATTGCTTAGGTTAATCCCACCACTCCATAGGGCATTCTCACTGATGTTTAACTTGAATTCATAATTTTATAGGTCAATTTCACTGTTTGGTTAGGAGGTCATAAATAAAAAATTAGAGAAAAAGAGGAACAAATCAACCTCAAAAAAGGGTCTGAATATGCTTAATTAGAAGGGATAAAATGATGTGTGAGATGTTTTTTCCCATCGTTCATTCCAAAATGTAAAATAATAATTAAAAAAAAAGGTTATCTGATGTGTTAATCAATAAATATATAAAATAATCATAAATAACTAACTTATTATGCCTAATCCCTCAAGGGATAGTGATAATGAATTCAAATAAATAATTATGAAATCAAGATGATGTTATACCTTCTAAGTAGCTATTCTGCATCAAAATTGGTCAAGAGGTGTGATTTTACTCAAATTTGGTGCTCCAAGTCTTTGTCATTTAAGTGTATCATGAGTCTCCATCATCTCTTAGTTAACCAAAAACTTAGGTTTTTAAATTTTTATAATTGGGTGAATATATGAAGCTTATCTATAGTAATTTTTACATAATAAATTTACACAAGTAAAGCATTGTGAATATAATTCTACATAGTTTACACAAAAAGAGATTAAAAATGATGGTATTGGCTCACTTATTTATAGATTTATTAAAATGTTTAGGTTCTTCCATGACCATCCATATTGAGATCAAGATGTGTGGCCATGGACTGATTTAATTTTGGAAAGATAAGCAACAAATAATGTCATTAATATTTGGAATAATGGGGCATTGATGACACATGGGAAAGCTTAATTTTGATATTTATCCCATTAATGGTTTATGTATTATGAACCTATGATTATTTCATGAGATGATGTAGAATTGAATAATAAATTTTTAGTAAATAGATATTCAACTTTCATGGAATTTCCACTCAGGCTCTTGATTTGGTTTAATTTTTATAAGTGACTTTGTTTAGTTTTTAGTAATTCCTTGGAAATATATTTCACATTTAATCAAACTAGCCATAAATTTCATTTTAATTAGTCTTAATTTGAATGAATTATAATTAGAAGATGGTGTCAGTTACATATGTGGTAATACCCTAATTAAGGTATTATAGACACAAAATAACACATGCACATGATGTGTGTTGTTGAATATAAGAATTTAGTGGTTTAAGATGTCATTTTATGTGGTCTTAATTTATATTGAAATGATTTAATAAAATATAATAATCACACAAAATATATTTCCCCATCTAGGGATACATTAGCACAAATCAACACCTGTTTGTGATAAGTTCAAACAATTTAGAGCATTTTAGTGATTTTGATCCAGATTGTGCATTGTCACATAATATCATTTATTTTGACAATTTTAGCACAATAGTGATAAGAATTGTATCTATACAAATGTATGGTCTCAAATAACACTCTTAGCACTCAAGTGTCATTTTTAGATGATTAATGGATCATGACAAAATAGAAGAATAGATGGCCACAAGGTATGTAAATGTTTTGAAGTTTTTAATTAAAGATGAATTGACAACGAATATAATAATTTTCATGGAAGAGGATTATATTTTATCTTTTAAGGTGGGAAAAAAATAAAATAGACAAATTTTTAGAATATAAATTGGGCCAAGAAGAGGAAAATCACTTCTAATACGGGGATGAGGTGGGTTTAATTACACTAGAAGAGGATCTTCCCATGGTGTATAAAATCAAGAAAATAATAAAGAAGAGTTTCATTGCTAAAAAAGAAGAAGATGAGTTTAGAGAGGATGAGGCCATGGTGGTGTTATATGGTGATTTCAAAATCAACATAAATATTATATTTATTATAGATATGGAGAATAAAGACACATAGTTTTTGGGTGTTTGCACTATCATGAATAAGAAAGGAGGAAATATGATTGCCCAAGATTAAATTTTGTAGAGGTTAAGAAAGAAGAAGAAAAATACAAAAGTTGTAATAGCGAACATAGAATAAAATATTATGATGAGGATTACAATAATGGTTCCAAGGAAATAATAGTTGAAAAATAAAGAAGGTGGGGATTCCTTATTATGTCAAAATATTTTCCAAATAAGGTGCATTTCAAAAGGTAAGATATGTAAAGTAATTATTGATGGTGGTAGTTTTGAACACATGGTTTACAAAAATTGTAGATAAACTAGGACTATAATGTGAAAAAACATCCCTACCCTCATCATATTTCATGGTTTAATAAAGGAAATGAAGTTATGGTAGATAAAAGGTGCTTAATAAAGTTTCTTATAGGAAATAATTATAAAGGTGAATTATCATGTGATGTTATTTAAATGGACGCATTCCATTTATTTATGGGAAGTCCATGACAATATGAAAAAAAAATTAATTCATGATGGATCAAAGTATACATATACTTTATGTAAAAGTGGTACAGATGTAGTTTTATTACCTCTTAAAAGATGAAGGGTAGGTAAAAATCTTGTTATCCACAAAATAATTTATCAAATACATGAATATGGTGGATTTTTTATGCATTAATATAAAAAAAGAAGACATAAAAGTGGTGCAAATACTAGTAGATGTAATGAAAGTGTTGAAAGAATATGCATATTTTATACCTTATAACTTACTAGATGGTTTACCACCAAAAATAGAAATTTTAAATCATATTGATTTGATTCTAGAATCAAATCTACTCAATCAAGTAATTTATAATATGAGTGAAACAAAACATGTATAATAAAATAAACAAGTTATTGAATTGGTGAAAATGGGTGTATTAATGGAGGGCATGAGTCCATATACAACACTAGCATTACTAACTTAAAATAAATATGGGACATGGAAGATATGTGTGGATAGTAGATTAATCAATAAAATAGTATATTAATCAATAAAATAACTATCAAATATAAATTTCATATACCCCATTTAGATGGTATGATGTATGTGCTTTTAGGATAAAAATAATTTACCAATTTAGATCTAAGGAGTGGATGTTATCAGATTCAGATTCATGAAGGAGATGAATGGAAAAAAACATTAAAGACTAGACATGGATTATATGAGTGGATGATGATGTCATTTAGACTATATAATGCATCCAACATGTTTATGAGGGTGATGAATACAATGTAGCAGGATTACATTGGTAAATTTGTAGTGGTTTATTTTGATGAAATTTTGATATTTAGTAAGATTAAATATCACTTAAGGTAGTTTAAAATGGTATTATAGTTCTATAGACATTAGTTTCAAATTATGTAGCACATAAATCTTTTATGCTTGGAAAATTCATATCATGGATGTACCTTCAACTTCTAGACCTTTCCTACTACCAAAATCTCACATACACTATCTCTCTGTACCTAATTTATTATCTCTTGGTCTAACCAATGATATTCTAATGAATCAAACCTTTTATATTTCCCAAAATGTTATAAACCTTCCTATCTTCCACCTCTACAAGTTCTGGACCTATGCCTATTTTCAAGTTGCCTAGACACTTGTGTCCTAGTCAAACACCTATATGTATGCAAGTGTGTAGTTCCATAAAATGATCTAATTTGAAAAAAAATGTATTATTATGGTTATCCTAAGTTATTTAATGTGATATATTATCCAAATGGATTAATATAAATATAATATCAATCCTCAGTCATTTCTCACCTAAACTAAACCTAGCACAAACCAAAAAAACACTCAATCAAGTAATCATGTGAGTAAACCTTCCCTATTTTCTCTTATTTTAATATTGTTCACATGGAAAACACATCTATAGGTTTGAATTAGTGAAGGATCATTACATGAGCCACATTTTCCAAGTTATAGGTTAGGCCACTCTATGTACTTGTTTATCACACATTGCATGATTCACACACAAACACAAATATAGTGGAGAAATACATAAGTCTAAGGCCCTCTTCAGAGTATTAGCTATGTAGGTAGTGTTAATTTATAGATGGTTCTTTGAGGTATCTCAACACCATGTGACCACTAACCCATTTTTCCCATATATATTTTTAAGATGAAGGATTAGGTTTTTACAATTTGACAAGGAGTAATAATCCATAACCTACATTTTAATTCACCAGAGTGAAGGTCACATAGAACCCATAATCATCTAGGTTATCACATCTATTTTTAATGTTTATTATGTACTAGACATCTACGTCTAAGACATAAAGTAGTATCAACTTACCCATTCCAAGTTGATCTAAGTGTATGTGTCTATATAGGTATAATTTTGATAATTAGGTCACTGATCCAAAATCTAAATCTAATCTACTTTCTATCTGTTCTAAATCTAAATTTTTATTAACATTATAATCAACTAAGTATACTATTTTCATTATCATTTCAATATATAGCATAGTTTTAATTTATGTTTTAACATATCTCAGTATAATAAATTTACTATATGTTCTATTTGAGTTTTGTAATTAATTGGACTCCCTTAGATTTAGCCTACCATCTTTGTACCCTAGGCTATCTTTACCCCTTTAATTCTATATTACCCATATCTATATTTTAGGGTTAAAATTTTGGTGAACCTAAACTCTGATCCCAAAACCCTAAATATTGATCTAGGGTTTCTAGATTCCTTGTTTTTGATTTCTAATTTTTTATTTAACAAGATTTTACAAGCTAAAAAGTAGATTTCATTTTATATCAATATTTTTAATATGGATACACCTCTTATTTAATTCATTACGCATTATATAATGGTTGTTTTTGTTTGTTGTGTTTCATGCATGACTCAATCAATTAAGGTTATAATGGGTTCAACATCTAATCATATTAAAATAAGTAAATTATATAATGATCCTATAAAAATTTAAAATTCAAACTTCTTTTTACCAATCTTGTTGCAATAATATTCATCCTCTTCCTTCTAACCCTAAAGAGGGTGATATGTGCCTTCCTTCTAACTAGGTCCATATTATCACTCCTTCAAGGTGTAAGGTATATGGTGTATGTATGCATGTTCAATATAAGATACCTAGGGTTTATGCTTTTCAATCCTTAAAGGATCAATTCCTACTTATAATAAAGCTAATAGAATGGTAAAATAATCTTAGATAAGAGATCACAGTGTTTAAAAATTAGATTATATACATAATACAACACATGATGGTGTTAATCATGTGTTTGTATCCTCATCTACCAGTGTTTTTCCAGATAAGGTTTCACATATAAATGAAAATATAAAAATACATACATCTAAAACAAGTCATTCAAAAAATGACTACAACGCTATTAATATTCAAATGAAATCCTAAGAGAAATGATTGGAGACAAAGTGATCAAAATACCTCATACACCTATTAGGAAATCCAAATAATATTTTACATATCATAGAATGCATGGGAAACATATAGATTATTTATTTGAATCAAGAATTTAATATAAAGTCACAAAGGTAGTAGCAGTCTTATAATTCATACATCACTTAAGAAAACTACTCACATTATGAGTACCTATCCAAAACCACAATTACCAAAAAAAAAAAATAGGTACTAAAGAAAATTTCAAAGAAAACAATATTATAGATATCAAACATATAGAAATGAAAGGATACAAATTTATGTCTCAATACCAGTACCCAATTTTCCAATCAATATGGCTTTGGATATATATATTTACAAAACTTTATTTATTAGGGTTAAGGATTGGGAAAACATTTTTAAGGCATAACTCATCTTATCTCTAGATCTAATAATAATGATCAACAAGTCTTGTAATTTAGTGTTAATATTGATGCAAATAATTCAAAGACACAATTTTTTAAATATCAAGAATCGAAAAATAAAATCAAGCTATAAAAAATAATGGGAACATCAAATATTAAAACCAAGAATTCTAACAAAGAACAAGAGATAATTGAAAAATATAATGGTCTAAATGTGGTTATAAAGAAGGAAATCACAAGACATTCCTCATATCAATATAATTTTTCTATCACTGCTCAAGTTGAGGGTAAATAATTTATAGATATCAAGGCTATGGACTATCAAAATACAAATTTTTTCTCTATCATTTCTTAGCATTCTTGGCAATAAGTTTTAACATATAGATAAAACCAATGCATTTACAATAGATATGGGATCAATTTAGTTAAGAGATTAACTTTATTCAATATAATATTTTTTTAAATTTTAGGTTAATTATAATCAAAGGGTTTATAATATCATTCTTGTAAAATCATGGTTACACTCGATAGGAGCAATTGTTGATAGAAACAAAAGTTGTATATCATTTGATCATCAAGGTAAGCTTACATATTTTTTAAAATAATGAAATATGTATTCATATACCATATAAATAGATACATCATATACAATGATAGAATAAAAATTAAAAGATCCATTACCATTTGATCATTATAGTTGAACTTTCTTATTTCCAACTAGGTTTCATTACATACAATGATTACTTCATTCCCACTAGATTATAATTTTTATTTAATTTAAATATGTTATATTACACACCATATTTAGATATCTATATCACTTAAACATATTCCTATTACTATTTTTCTAAAAAAACTATAGAATGTCCAATTATGGGTTCCATGAAACCTTACTTCTAGTATTTATTCTTGATGACCACTTAATCCTATTATACATATATGACCACAACAAACTGTATAATACCAAATATTACACCTATGCACATCGGTAATAGTATCACCAATTTATGGAAGTAGGTGCATAGTGGGGATATACCTATGATCATCTTTTGGATGTGATAATAGGATAGTCTTTTCCTTTCAAATATTCTAAAAATACAAAAAAATCACAAAAAAATCAAAAATCAAAAAATATTTTCAATATTTACATATCATAGTAGTTCATTGGCATATATATTATTGGTTTCATGATGGTAGATGATATATTAGTATTTTCAATATACACATGTTTTCATAGATCTTTTGAGTGTGATATAGGCATACATAGATACATGATGTATGCAATTTTAGATGTTATGTTTTCCTCTACTCATATCACCAGGATGTTAGGGGAATCCACCTCTATGATCATGATACATCCATGTTATATTGTTCAATGATGAATTTAAATTATCATGTTTGACTTCTTATAGGTACTTAGACATGCATTTATCCATGTTTATATATTTTTAAGTGTACTTGATATGCTATGTACTTAACAATTTTTTCTAGCTCATATGATCCATGGACTAATATGTTATTTTATGATAGTTCATAATGAGTTCATTTATGCACTTAGTTAAGTGTCTTGATTGGTTATTGACTTTTTTATTTGAGAGTTTTAATATGCTCCATTATTTTCATCCCCCATGGCTTTGTAACCTCTTTAAAATTTGAATATGTCATTATTTATTGTATGTTAACATTTGAATATATCATTATTTGCTTTGTGAACATTTGACTAAGACATGTCCCTTTGATTATGTATCATTTTAACATGCCCCTTATTTGAGGTATCCTTGGACCATTATCTTTATATTTTATTTTGTGTGCTATTGTATGTGTGATTAATTGCATGTTGAGCTTGTATTGTTACTATCTAGATGTTTCCATGGTTTTCATCATGTATATTAGGACTTGGTGTGATCACATTCTTCATGCCTCAATGTTATATCTACTTATACATGTTCCCTCTATATACTATAAGGTATGTTCATATTTTCAATGGTAAGCTTATCCTTTTGAGGTGAGGTAACTACCTGTTGATATTTTTTGTCACCTCAAAAGTGGGGGAACATTAGTGGGGGCATGCCATAGAGGCACAAATTCCATGTTGCTTCACATATTTATATTTTAGTGGAGGAATGTTTTGAAAACATGTTCTCCACATTTATCATCATTTTATATTCAATGTGGGTATTAATTAAAACATATTATCCACATTTATTCAGTATGCATCATACCCAAATTAAATTAGGGGCATGTTTTAGAAACGTGTCCTCCACTTTGGTACTTACACTAGTTATCATATTCAAATTTTAGGGGGGAATGTTTTGTAAACATGTTATACACACTTAAACAAATTTTTTATCTTCAAATTATAGTGAGGGAATATTTTTTTTAAAATGTTCTCTACACTTACATAGTTTTCAAATTGGCCAAATTACACAATTATATGATTCATATACACATTTGTGGCATAATTATATACATTGGTACCATTTTTATAAATGGTTTCAAAATGAGACATATATAAGGTGAATATTCTATGAAATTAATACCTATTATTACAAAAACAAATTAGTTTTAGATTTCAAAAACTTTTAAGAAATTTCATCACCTACCAGGTTGGACTTTTATGAACTATTTTGAGCCAATTTACTTTAGTATTTGGTTGAATTTTTA
The DNA here is from genome assembly GCA_037957365.1 of Torreya grandis. Classification (NCBI taxonomy): domain Eukaryota; kingdom Viridiplantae; phylum Streptophyta; class Pinopsida; order Cupressales; family Taxaceae; genus Torreya; species Torreya grandis. The sequence continues at coordinate 2,509,683 of JARHVA010001887.1, forward strand.
GTATGGTTGAGATGATTAAATCACTTAATATTAATAATTTTATAGGATATACATGATTATATCATCCAAACTCACCAATTTTTTATTTTGAGTAGGCTTGGTTCATTCACACTCACCAGGTTATAAGTATGATTGGGTTGTATGGTTGACCAATCTCAACTATCGATTTAAAAATCATATTTCCTCCAAGGTTGGGAGAATGTGTCCTAAAATATTCCTATATATTTAACTATATGCACTTTATAAATTTTATATCTATCCTAGTCTTAATTTCAATGATTCATAATGATACATGTTGTGAATCAAATTTCTATATGGTAAGACAATTGCATCAATACACAAGTTTACTCCTAAACCTTACTCTCTTTCAATATTAATAATTTTAATTATTTTCAATATTCTATTATATGCACTGATTATATACTATAAAATGCTTTTATTTTTAGGCCAGTTACCAAAAAAAATTGTCAATTTGGACTTGAGTAAGGATAAGGTGTGTTATACACATCTAGGTACATATTTATTCTCCTTTAAACTATCTATTTCATTATTATATTAAAAGGTAGAAATGTAGACACTATTTCTAAATTATATATCACCTTTATCTTGTAATCTTGGAAAATACATATCATGGATGTACCTTAAGCTTTTTGACCTTTCTTGTCACCAAAAGGCTCACATACACTATCTCTTTTTGCCTAATTACTTATCTCTTAGTCTAACCAATGTTATTATGATTGCACAAACCTTTTATCTTGCCTAAAATTTTATAAACCTATGTATCTCCCATATTTTCAATTTATGAACCCATACATATTTTCTGGTTATCCAAACACTTGCATCCCAATTAGTCACCTACGTTAATGCAAGTGTCGTATTCCAAAAAAAGTGTCCAGTGCCTTAAATTCATCCAATTTTCAAATAAAATGTATTCCTATGGTTGGATTAAGTGATTTAATGAAAAATATTCTCCAAATATATTGGTATAAATATAATATCAATCTTCATTCATTCCTCACCTAACACACACCTAACACAGACTAAAAAGCACTCAATGAAGCACTCAAGTGAGAAATGTTTCCATATTTTCTCCTATTTCCATATTAGTAATAGGGAAAACACATCTATAGGTCTAAAGTACTAAAGGATCGTTCCATGATCCATATTTTCTAAGTTACAAGTTAGGTCACTTTATGTACTTGTTTATCAAACATTTTATAATTCACATACAAGTTAACACGTAGGGGATTACTACATAAGTCTAAGGCCCCCTTAAATGTATTGGATATATATGTAATTATGATTAGCAAAGGGGTATTTAGGTTTACTCATCATCGTGTACTCACTATCCCATTTTTTTCATAAACACTATGAAGATGAAAAACTAGGTTTTACAATTTGATAAGGAGCAACAATCCATGACCTAGATCTAAATACACCAAAGTGAAGGTGACATAGAACCTAGAATCATCTAGGTGATCTAATATAGTTTTATTAGGTATTCCATATTAACACCTACATCTGATTCAAACAATAGTGTCAACACAATTTTTCTAAGTTGATATAAGTGTTCATGACTACAGAGGTATAATAATTAGAATCAAGTGACTAATCCATAATATAGATACAATCTACTTTCTACTTGTTTTAGATCTATATGTATATTAGTTTTAAAATAAACTAAGCATCTTATGTTTATTATCATTTCAATATCCAACATAGTTGTACTTTATATTTCAACATATCTCAACATAATAAATTTAATATATGTTCTATCTAATTTTTGAAATTAATTGGCCTATTTTAGAGATAATCTACCATCTTTGTGGCACAATATATATCTAACCATTTAACCCTAAATTCCCCATATCTATAATTTAGGGTTAAATAAATTGTTAATAAAGGAGAAATGTTATGCCAATTTGAAGAAGTGCAAGTTTATGAATAATAGTTTGGGGTTTTTGGAGTTTCTAGTTTCAGCATATGGTGTCATAATGGATGAAGAAAAAGTAAAGGATTTTTTTTAGTGAAATATTACAAAAATCATCATAGAGGTAATAAGTTTCCATGGGTTATCAGCTTTTTATAGAAAGTTCATTAAGAATTTTAGTAGTATTGTTACACCAATAATAGATTGCATTAGAGGAAGAGAATTTGTGTGGACAAGGGAAATAAAAAAAAGTTTTGAATTATTATAGAATAACAATACAAAACAACATATTTTAGCATTTACAAATTTTAAAAAAGTGTTTGAGGATGATTGTGATGCTTCACATATTGGAATCGGTGTTTTTTTGAGTCAAGAAGGAAGGTCAATAGCATATTTCACTCAGAAATTGAATGAGTTAATAAATAAGTATTCTCTATATGATGTTGAATTTTATTTCATTTTATAATCATTAAGGTATTGGAGGAATTACTAGGGACCTAAAGAGTTAACCCTATTTACAGATCATAAGGCCTTAAAGTATGTGAACACTCAAAATAAGTTAAATAGTAGACATGAAAAGTGGGTATATTTATTGAAGGGATATACTTTTGTTTTGAAGCATAAATTAGAAAATCAAAATTAGGTAAATGATGATTTTAATGGGAGAGTGACATTGTTAATTACGATGGTGAGTGAAGTAGTTCGATTTGAAGTTTTTAAAGAATTATATGATACTATTCTAAATTTTGGTAAGATATTTAAGCAATGTAGGAATACATTAATAGGTGATACAAGTAATATTTATGATGAGTGCCTTATACAAGATGGTTATCTTTTCAATTGAAAATAACCATGTATTCCAGTTGGATCTCTAAGAGATAATATTAT